>JASANB010000228.1:0-17751 GCA_030248155.1 Sabatieria punctata | reverse complement strand
ACGAAGATAACATGCAGAAAATAGGTACTACAGTATAGTCCATGTCAAAAAAGAGCGGACTGGCGGTTTTTTGTGAATAACTCCTTATCGGTGCGTCGGAGCAATTTTTGCCTCATAACCAAAGTTGTAGAGGGGCCCGGGCTCGGTACTGTAGTGCAACCTAATCTGCGCAACGCGCCATGGTAATGGTAATTTGCGAAACGAAAAAATCAACTTTTCTGCAGTTGGGATGAACGCGAGTTTTTTGGTGAATTAGAATCTACAGAGCTCGGGGATTTCAAAAAATGTATTCATATTGCTTCTAGCTAGGTGGAACAGTTCCAGAGACATACATTGTACACCGTCAAAGTTGGACGTAGATGCTAAAAGAGGCCATTTTTGGCGATTTTCAGATTTCTGGGAGGATTGAAGTAACTCGGGAGCAGCTCAACCGATTTGGCTGAAATTCACATACTGTATATGGTGTAAAATTTTGTTTTGCGTCGATTAAGTTAAATAAGAACCCTGAAAAATTCACCCTGATGCAGTAATCCCGGTTTTTCCGAGATTAGGTCATTTGATTTTTTCTCTGATGGTATGTGGTAGTTTAAGCCCTGCACTAAGGTTAAAAATGTACTTTTAAGTGTTTTGAATCGATCTCAGGCCTGTCTGAAGCCATTCGGGTACTGTAGTATGTGGTTCTGGCATGAACATAGCTTTTTGTCAATTTACATTGTTCCTGCGACAAACAAATTCCGGATCTAATAGGCACTAAGGGTTTTGATGGCCAGGGAATCCATTTCTGACATAACTATAATCACTGGATTACTGTATTTTGTGGTCCTGACACGAAAAGTGCTATTTTGCGTCTATGTGTTTCTGTTGCAAGGAAACGCTCGATAGAAAAGGCAACAAAGGTTTTCAGGGTCGAGGAAACTATTTCTGACTTGCCATCAACGCTGGATTACTGTATTTTGAGGTCCTGACATGAAAATTTTTGTTTTTTTGCCATTTGGGTGGTCCTGTTGCGAAGAAGCGATGAATAGAAAGTTATTTCCGGGCCAGAACCACATACTACAGTACCCGAATGGCTTCACAAGGGCCTGAAATCGATTCAAAACACTTGAAAGTACATTTTTAACCACAGTCGAGCGGTTTAACTACTACATACTAGCAGAGAAAAAATCAAATGACGTAATCTTGAAAAAACCGGGATTACGGTATCAGCGTCAATTTTCAGGGTTCTTATGCATCAGAATCGATGTAAAACTAAATTTTGCACCATACCTGCGAGTTTCAGACAAATCGGTTGAGTTGGTCCCGAGTTATTTCAATCCCCCCAGAAATCTGAAAATCGCCAAAAATGGCCTTTTTTAGCATTAGAACCGTTCCACCTAGAAGCAATATGAATACATTTTTGAAATCCCTAAGGTTCTGTAGATTCTAATTCACCAAAAAACTCGCGTTCATCCCAACTTCAGAAAAAGTTGATTTTTTTCGTTGGCCAAATTAGCATTACCATGACGCGTTGCGCAGATTAGGTTGCACTACAGTACCGAGCCCGGGTCCCTCTACAACTTTGGTTATGAGGCAAAAAGCGCTCCGACGGACCGATAAGGAGTTATTCGCAAAAAACCGCCAGTCCGCTCTTTTTTTACATGAACTATACAGTACGTAGGTTGATTGAGAAACGACCATATAAACAAATCTAAGGCATAACAAAGAACTTAGGGAGAGGGAAGTGTAAATGAGAGAAACTGAGGGCAAGCTTACGAGTACAGGCGAGAGTACCTCTCTTGACCGGCCGTATCCCATAACTGTACAGCCACATTTTTGCCGTCCACTGAGAGGGTCTTGACATGGAAGTCGACTCCTAGAAATCATATGACTTCTTTTACTTGCGTAGATCGTTCTAAAACACGTACCAAGCGTCGAAGGTAAGTTAGACACAAATTTGCCCTTCACCAATCTCATTATTATGGACGTTTTCCCAACCGAAGCGTCGCCGGCCATCACTACGCGAAACGTGCGATCGGGAGGCCCCGAGGGATCCGAACTCTGCAACAACAGGTCCTATTTGCTCGGCATTTTACGTATGCACCTACGTCTTGTAGACTTGTTTGCGTCTCGAGACGTATAACCCAGACGGGCTGTGCACAAGTACGGTATCCTGACAGGACCTTATACCAGCCGTACGCAAAATAGATAGACATAATTAAAACCTTTTCTTAAGCCTACTTAATCTAAAGCCTGGACCTTAAAAAGTCAAGGCTCAAAGCAGAGGGGCACTATGACATCTGCATGTGCTTGGCGTATGTATTTTTAGAAGTCGCACTTTTCAGACTAGCCGATAACGACATTTAAAACCAAAATACTCGGGTATTCGACATGAGGTTTCATTAGAATGTTTTCTTATTAAAGCTAAGGTGTCGACCTCACCTGCTTAGTGAGTCGATTTCTAAGTCCCAAATCAGGCATTGAGACCGGAGACGGCATGACATCCATATGAGACTTGGCTCGCAGAGGCAGATCGCGTTGTACACCGTATTGAGGAGCTAAAGCGCGGTTCTAAAACGAGTTGGTTAGCGGCGCAAACTTCATGAGCCTCTTGCCTCTGTGTCAGTGACTTCTTCGCTCGATATCTCCGAGTCCGGGTCGCGTCGACCGCCGGTCACTGGGGTGCTGGAGGCGTCGACCACTCCGCTGTCTAGAATCCAATGGAGTGCAATAGAAACACTGTCCTCACCAGTTACCAATATCTGTGTCGTCAGTGTCCGGCCCGGCTTCGTTGGTAAGCAGCGACAGTTGGACAGGACGAGCCACCGGAGAAAAGGCACGCGGCGAACAGTAACTGCCGATCGAACTCTGACGCGAGTCGCTGGTTAAAGCGCCTGGCGAGGGCGATCGCTGAAACTGCCTTCCATTCTACGCTACATCGACAACTAGTGGATACAAAATGCAAGAATATTACTGACCAGGTTAAGTTGTCTGCACATAGAACTTCGAGCGTCGAGAGCCGAACGAAGACTGTCGTTAGTGTCGTGAAGCTTTTTATTCGCATCACTAAATAAAGGTGCAACTTGTTACAGTGCAGTGCGACCTAGTGGCGTATCCATGCGGTGTAGGGTGGGTATGCGGTGGAGGTAGGAAGAGAAAGTCTGTCAAAAATAAGCGAAACTAATGAATTATGTACCAAAACTGTCTATTTTGTGCCCTTTTAAATGCGTTTTTGAAGGCTAAATTTTCAAAATTTTCTTGCCCTGGTCGGACAGAAGCACAACCAGGCCACTTTAAACTACTAAAACTTGTAATTTCTATTAATTTTAAGCCTGGAATGTGTTTTAAACGCGTTTTTGAAGGCAAACTTTGTTAAATTTTCTTACCCCAGTTGGAGCAGCGCCCAACCAGGCACTTTCAAAATGTTACACCTCCTTTCCGAAATTGTGGATACGCCACTGGTGCGACCTAAACAGTTCTTACTAAAGAAGCTGAAGCTGTCGAGTTAGGTTGTCCTGCTCCTGCATGTAAGCAATGAGGTTAGCTTTTTCGGACATCAGGTCGGAGCATTTGTCTTCGTACTCCTGTCGTAGTCGCACAAGTTCTGTTTTTATTACAGCCATTTCGACATGGTTGTTTGTCAAACTGTTGCGCAGAGTTCGGTTTTCCCCCGAAACGTCCTGAGAAGTTGCCACTGGCACTTCAGTACATTATCGTGTCCCCGTCTTACCATCAGGCGTCTCCTCAGCTCGGCCACCTTGTCTGACTGATCGCTTGTCTCCGATAGAATAGCTTCCATCTTGTTCAATCGAGTTATGTTCGATTTCAGCTCGTTGATTTCCCCTTCCAGTTTTTCTCGCATTCCTTCTTTTTCTCGCTCCAATCGTACGCGTTCCTGCATACAAAATAATTTCACCGATATCTGCCATTTCCAGAAAAAACACACCTCTTCCCGTGCCTTCTGTTCGGCCACCGACATTTGTCTGTCGAGATCCGTTTCCACTTCTGCTACGTAAGTTTTGAGCCTGTCTCGTTCCCTGCAGAACTTTTATGTACGTACAGTACGTGTTGGTTGTAAGAAAGAGTACTTTTCGAACACTTTCTGTAGTCTGTCATTTTGTTCTCGCTGTTCTTTGATTTCTTTGCAAAACGTGCCGATCACTTTTTCAAATTGATTCAGCATTTGTGGAACACCGGCCGCTTGCAACTGCTCGTACAATGCCAGCACATCGTCTTGACTAAATTTTAGATTGAAACGAGCTATTTCATTTCAGGCACAATTTCGAGTTGATCCGCCTTTCTCTACCCCTCGAACCGATGCTAGTCGCGCTCAAGCTTATCCTACTGCAGTGTTGGCGTTTTTCTTTTGTGCTAACTATCGCAGTGACCTCAAACGTCCAAAACGGTGCAGTCCCTTACTCAACCGCTAGATCGGGATGCCCCAGCTGAAATGTTTGAAAGTGGATGAATTACCAGGGAAGTTCTGTAAGTTTGTCCTGATCGTCCGGTTCGGATTTGTAAGTAACTTCGGCAGACGGTCCCAGTCGTTTTGCAGTGAGCTTCTTGTCAGCCACGTGCATGCTGGCTCTGCGCTTGAGTCCGCGGTAGCCAGACTTTTCGCCAGTATTCAGCACCGATTCAAAGCTGGTGACAAAGTCGGCTCTGGTTATTCTGCCATCTCTGTCGGAGTCGAGTTGGTCGAAGATGAAGCGCAATTCTTCGTCGGAGACCTTGGGCGACACCTGTCTCAAGTCATCTAAGTTCAGCCATCCCTTAGTTCCGGAATCGCACGCCTCGAACAGTTTTCCAATCGAGTTGGTGTCCATTGTCTGCGCGAGTTTATTAGATGGATTTATGGCTGAGCGCACAGTGCACAGGCACAAAACATAAAATACTAATAGTGCCAGCTAGTCTCTGTGCGTTCACCGGCCGCATAATAATGGCGCTCAATTGAAAGCACAGGTGCACCTGCGGCGATCCACCCAACAAACATTATTCTATACCGGTCCTATCTGTTGCCCAAGCTTAAATGTGTCTGCATGCGTGCGCACTGCTGCCGGCATTTGCTGACGTTCCCAGCACACGGTGTCTTCTGCTGACGCCATCGCAAATACCAACAGTCACACTACTGCTGCTGCTACTGCAACATTCAGATATCTATGGCACTGGCACCTATTTTTGGCCTCTCCCTTCTGGTCGTAATAAGTGATTACCTCAACCCTTCCCAATTACGTAATAATTTGGCTAATCAACAACTTTCAAAATTTCTTTGGGAATTTGTAGCCGATTTCTAGATAAAGCGATCGGCAGTACTGATAGTCGCGTGCCTTTTCTCCCGTGGCTCGCCCGGCCCTACTGTCGCTACTTTCCAACGAAGCCGCACCAACCATTGACGACACAGACAGTGTCAGTGGCCTATCTGACACATTTTAAAGGCGTTCTAAGCATAAAATAAAATAGACAGTTTTAGTAATTCATTAGTTTCTCTTATGACAGACTTTCCTACCTCCACCGCAAAGGGTGTACCATCTTACACCCCTGGATACGCCACTGTTGGTAACTATAATTAATAAGGAGATGTTTCTGATCGGCTCAACTATTGCGTTGTATGTATAAACTGAAGGCAGAACTTTTATTTTGGGCGAAGCATCGCAATGACATCAACTATGTACGGCATGTTAGTTACCGATGCATTACATGTCGTTGGGGGTACTGTTGTTTGGTATTGGGTTTTCCGTTTGTGTATGTGTATGTGTATACACATTTACCCTCAAATGTGTATGGTAATTTGTGTATACACATTCAACAAAACAATGTGTATTTTTGTGTATATTTGTGTATGTGTATTGTACTGAAAATGCAATTTTTTTCGTAGATTTTGAGCCAGAAATGCTAAGAAAACCAAATCTCTCAATGTCTGTTGCTTTATACCTTGGATAGCTTTGAAATCGAGTTATTTAGGCGATTTGAAGGCTTTATCAGGATATCTACCGTTTATTACAGCAGCAAAAACATCGAAATTTTACGATTCATTTCGAAATTTTGTCGACTTTTCTGATCAAATACACATACACAAAAATACACATTTCGAGTACTGATTGTGTATGGTAATGTGTATCTGAATTTTCAATGTGTATGTGTATGTGTATACACATTGAAAAAACAATGTGTATTTTTGTGTATGGTAAATGTGTATGTGTATATGTACACAAACAACAGTAGTTGGGGGTAAAGGGCCCTTTGAAAATTCATCAGAATGCACATAAGATGAAAGAAGTGATGTAGACAACTGAAGTGAACGGATTCCGTCGCAGTGTAGTTACTCGCAATCTCAACAACCCAGTGGCGTACCCAGGATTTTGCAAAGGGGGTGTAAAATTTTGAAATTGCCTGGTTGGGCCGCTGGCCAACAAGGGCGAGAAAATTTCGCAAAATTAGCCTTCAAAACGTGTTTAAAAAGCATTCTGAGCTTAAAATTGACAGAAATTACAAGTTTTAGTAGTTTAATAAAGTGCCCTATTTGGGCTTCTGCCCGACCAGGGCGACCAATTTTTGAAATTTTAGCCTTCGAACACACATTTGAAAGGTATTCTAATCTAAGCATAAAATAGACAGTTTTAGTACATAATCAATTCATTTCTCTTATTTTTGTCTAATTTTTCCTCCCTACCTCCACCGCAAAGGGACACACCCTCATCCTACACCCCCTGGGTACGCCACTGCAGTAACCTGAATCGGAACTCAAGTAAACATTAGCTAATGGCAGGAAGACTCAATACCAATCCTACGATCTAAACACCAAAACAGACGAGCTGCACAAGTTTGCAGGAAAGTTGCTGAGCGGATACGAGCAGGGACAATTATTAAACTAGAACAAGAAAGCAAGTAGAAATCTACAGTACAAAGCGCAAGACATTTACAGGCAGCAGTTGAGCGGATAGTCTAGTACAATCATGTCCCCTTAATCCGGATATTCGCCTTCCGGACAAGATTTGGGCAGGTCCCAATTTTCCCCCATGTTATATGTCTCGTTAATCCGAACACGTTTTTCCAGGTAGAGCAGCAGCATAAAGACAAACAGAAAATGAATCTAACTATAAAACACAATTTGTCGTGAAAGAAGACATATCGTAACGGTTGCTTTCTTGTTCATCCGACTGCCAGGTTCGACTGGTAATGGATGAACTGTTCCGCCCCGAAATTTAGGCTCCTTGTATCTTACTTTTCCAACAAATATACATAGGGCAGGGCAGTGCTACGTAGCTGCCGCTTAATCCGCGACACCACGCGACGTGCGGCGGCGCCGTATGCATGATTGCGGGCGCAGTATTTTGTATTCAACGATAACGAACGCAAGAATCGAACACGCTTCAGCATTGTAACACGAACCGTATTTTGATTGATTACAGGAAAGTCGACGACGCTACCCTTGATTTTATTCAAGCTATCACTCTACTGCTGTGGGTGAAGTTGCGTTGTTTGCTGTTGTACGCATGACGGCTGCACTTTTATTTTGGGCGAAGCATCGGAGGGAGATCATCAACTAGTGACGGGTATTACGTTCAACAATATGCTACACAGTGGTAACTCATTCTCGCTTGGACGGCAAAAAGTGGAAGTTGTCCTGTTTGCCCGGCTCAGCCATGTACTCTGCCAGACTCAGTCCAATGCTAGCTGCAATTACCTACGGTACAACGTACGAAGTCACTGACTGCATGGCAACTTACGGCTTCGCTTTAGGAGTATGGTTCTGTAGGCCCGACTACCGTAGGCGTCCAGATCATCCTGTTGTTCAGTGGCACCACCGATTGTGGCGGCCAGGCCGACCAGGAGCAGAAAGAACATCCACGCGTTTGACATCGCCGTTGCGTCTAAAAGAGCCACTTTCGCGATACGGAACCGCCGACCAGCGCGATTAGACAATAAAATGTCTTGCCGGCCACATAAAAGATCAGAAGTGGTCCGACAGCACCAGGGACTAGCTGATTGCTGTCCCAGAAGACCGTGATTGGTTGAATTTTTAAATCTCAATTACACTCTGCTGACACGCCTAATCACTTTGTATTGTCAATTTTCTTCGGCGACAAGCCGAAAAAGCAGAGAGACCGGCAAACAAAAGCTCTGCCGAAGCAGTCCTCCGGCTTTATCAGCAAGCTCGGTTAGCTACCGGGTGCCGTTTAGTTGCGCTAATAGCACGGTGATTAAGGCTAAAGGTGAGCAGAGCAATCTGTCAGCGCGACTTAGGTTAAAAGCAAATCTTACATTTACAGACTAAAAGGAGTTATTCAAACCGGCTCAACCATACAGCGCAAATTCCCGGCGGCACAATTCCTTGTCTTATCTCCCTGTTGCTCCTAGCCAACTCAATTTTTTGCTTTAACGGTTCCGAAAGCACTCAGCCAAAGGCTCTCAAAAGAACGGAAGTAGCAATCGGCACCAGCACCTACCTCCAGCCAGTTGCACAACCGCACGCGTATGGCTACTTCTCACAGAATAACACCAGATCTAACGTTCTAATTGCGTTCAAAGAACAATAACCGGCCATGACGCAGGTCTATTCAGGCGGTTCTTAGACACACCCAATTCACTTAGAGCTTGCAGATGGGTCTGCTGGACCGCACAAAACCAGCCATTCAATTGGTTGCGTCGCCCACACCTTGTGAAAATGCCATCTTTAATAAATTAGCACGTAGCAAAAACAGAAACGAGGTACCAAGTACCTTACTGTACAACTCAATCTCATTCTACATATAATAAATGCTCTGTTATAGTGACACGATGCACGTACCTAGACGATTTGAGGTAGAGACAATGTGCACGGCAGGTAGTGGCGGGCCGGGTCCTACACTGAATAGTTTAGATTTTTTGAAAAAAAAAACACGACTTGATTGTAAGTGTAATAAACGGAAAAATGCAATAAACACCGAATAAGACAGTTTTTAGACACATGATTAGAGTAGATTTTGAGTTTTAGCTGATTTGTGTATCATGTTGAGCGGCCCAGAGTAAGCGGTCGCACCTGATTTTGATGCCCAGTAGACAAGATGCCCGTGCACATCTCAAGGTATGGTTGATCTAGCTGGAAAAGGTTCCGGGTGATCGGTAACCAAAGGAACCCCGTCCAGGCCGACCAATTAATTGGAAGATACATATGTACAGACAGACAGATCAAGCAGACGGCAGAATCACTCAGAGTCGACGGCATCATCATCTGACAGAGAGGACTCCAGCCTCATCCGTTTACTCGGCACAGACTCGCCTTCTTGGGCCGACGCTGACTGCGGCTCTAGCAACAAGCCTTCTGTTTCCTCATCCTCTGACTTGTACCTGCACTCATAATTCCAGACAAGCTCGGCGTAGACAGGAAGGTAATCGTTGACAGCCTCTGCGAATATACTCCACATCTTATGGCCCGCTTTCGCCATGTCTGTTTCAGGCTAAACTTTGTGCACTCCGGTAAGCAAGTAAGTAATTTATTCAAAATAAACGGAACACAAATGCCCAAGACTGAGACCAAACAGATAGGGATGGGGATGGGCCGCTAAACGGCCACTAACACCCTACCCCGAAATAGAAAATATAGAAAATTCGGTAAATAGAAACAGAAGAATATAAGTGCTCCAGTCTCCAAAAGCAAGATGGAGAAGAAACGAATTCTAAACATGATTGACGCACAGTGTCCTGCTCTACCATAAACAGTCACTTAAAAGAAATTAAAAAATGCAAGCTTATAGCTTCAAATCTAGCCTGTACTCACATGGGCCCGGGGTTAGGGGGTTCTCCCCCTCTCGTCGCCGGACATACCCCTCTCCGTCCTCACCCTTCTTCCGGAGGAAGAAAATTTTCGCTTTTTTAAAGCAAAATAGGCGTTTTTAGACTCCAATACCCCGAGGACCGTTCGGGACCCCGAGACCTCCAGACACCCCTCCGGATTATTCTGGCCCACGTTTGACTTGTACGTAACTAAGTATTTTGTAAACTTTCGAACCTGGAAGCTACTTTATGTAATTTTAGCACTGCGCCTAACCGTAGAGCGGGATTTTACCGCGTACAACCAAAGTAATTTACAACATACATGTCGTTGGGGGGGTAAAGGGGGGGGGCCGGCCCCCCCCAAGCCCGATTTTTCGGCAAAAGTCCCCCCCCAGCGGATTTTTGGGGGGGACCTGAAAACCCACTTTTGGATTCCAAAGTAAAGAAAATTTTAGCCCAGACAATACATTCTGCAGCACAAAATTGGGTTTTCGGCTACCATATAACCCAAAACAGGGTTTTGTAAGGCTTAGAAATCCTAAATAGGGTTTTTAGACTGCTTAGAAACCCTGATTAGGGTTTTTAGGTTACTTTTAAACCCTGATTAGGGTTTTCAGGTTACTTTTAAACCCTGATTAGGGTTTTTAGGCTGCTTTGAAACCCTGATTAGGGTTTTCAGGTTACTTTTAAACCCTGATTAGGGTTTTCAGGTTACTTTTAAACTCTGATTAGGGTTTTTAGGCTGCTTTGAAACCCTGATTAGGGTTTTTAGGTTACTTTTAAACCCTGATTAGGGCTTTCAGGTTACTTTTAAACCCTGATTAGGGTTTTTAGGCTGCTTTGAAACCCTGATTAGGGTTTTCAGGTTACTTTTAAACCCTGATTAGGGTTTTTAGGCTGCTTTGAAACCCTGATTAGGGTTTTCAGGTTACTTTTAAACTCTGATTAGGGTTTTTAGGCTACTTTGAAACCCTAAACAGGGTTTTTAGGTTACTTTCAAACCCTGATTAGGGTTTTTAGGTTACTTTCAAAGCCTGATTAGGGTTTTCAGGCTACTTTCAAACCCTGATTAGGGTTTTCAGGTTACTTTCAAACCCTGATTAGGGTTTTTAGGCTACTTTGAAACCCTAAACAGGGTTTTCAGGTTACTTTGAAACCCTAAACAGGGTTTTTACGCTACTTTGAAACCCTGATTAGGGTTTTTAGGTTACTTTCAAAGCCTGATTAGGGTTTTTAGGTTACTTTGAAACTCTAAACAGGGTTTTTAGGCTACTTTCAAACCCTAAACAGGGTTTTCAGGTTACTTTGAAACCCTAAACAGGGTTTTTACGCTACTTTGAAACCCTGATTAGGGTTTTTAGGTTACTTTCAAAGCCTGATTAGGGTTTTCAGGTTACTTTCAAAGCCTGATTAGGGTTTTTAGGTTACTTTGAAACTCTAAACAGGGTTTTTAGGCTACTTTCAAACCCTAAACAGGGTTTTCAGGTTACTTTGAAACCCTAAACAGGGTTTAAGAAATGCATTCAAATCACAAAATAGGTTTTTTTAGTAATCTTATAAGTCAAAACAGGGTTTTGCGCGTGCCTCAGAATCGATATTAGGGTTCTCTGAACTATTTTTAGTCAATATAACGCATTTCAATCTGTATTTTATCGCTGAAACTCATATTCAATACGTATTTTGAGCGCAAAACAGCTTTTTATTACATTCGTTGCTTCAATATTCGGTTTTTAAGGCATTTTTTTCAACCGGAACAGGGTTTTTAAGACATTTTTAATGCAAAAACAGGGTTTTAAGGCTTTTTTCGGCCCAAATAGGGATTTGAAGCCATTTTTCGCCCCAGAATCCCTAAAAAAGGTCGACAAAACCCGCTTTTTACCCCAAAAAAAGGTCGACAAAACCCACTTTTGGACCCCAAAAAAAGGTCGCAAAACCCACTTTGGACTTGGTCCCAAAACCCTATTTGGGATTTCAAAAAGGTCCCCCCCCCACGGAAAAACCCAGCGACATGTATGATTTACAACACTCTGACAGCTCACTCTTTTTTTGCGATGGACTTTATCCAGGCATGGGCAAAAGGGGGCTGAGGGGTTGAGCCCTCAGGATCTGACCTACCCCTCAGGAATTTTTGGAAATGTATAGAAAATTATGATAAAAGTATGCCTAGATCATACATGTAACAGCTCCGGGCTGACCTGGCGAGGGGGTTTCCCTCAGGTGGGGGTCGAGGACGGTTTCGCCCTGAGGGGGGTCAAAAATTTCAGAAAGTTCCAAATGGAAATGCGTTTTTAGCACGTTTTTTCAGTAAGTACGCTAAAAATCGCTATTTTAAGCTGCCAAATAGCGTTTTAGAGCAAAAAACAAGCAAAAAATGACAAATAGGGCTTCCAAAAACATCGATTTCTCTTAAATATCAGCAATGAAAACACCAAATTCGGTTTCCAAAGGCTTTTCAAGCAAATTTTAGACTAAAAATTAGCGATTTCGGAGCCAGTTTGCAGTATTGGAGCTAGAGTTGTAAAAAAATTTTTTGAAAGCCAAAAAAAGCTTTTTTCATGAAAATTTTTCATTTCAAAATTTTTTTTTCAAAATTTTTTCCTAGAATGAGATATAGCTTGTAGGAGATGCAAGGATGCATCAGAAGCAACTTTAAATACAAAAGCTGATACTTTGGTTCAAACATAGTGTTTCAGCCTGAGAGTCGACATTCTACCTGCAGCATTGCTCACAGAGTGGCTGCTGCCCTTCAAAACCTATTTTTAGGCTTAGAATAAGAATGAAATTGATAGTACTGCACTGCTAATGTATATCTGAGGCTAAATTCAGCGATTTCCCCCAAAATTTCCATACTGTGAATAAAATAAAAAATTTTCGAAATGGGCCTTCAAAAAAAAGCCTTTTTTTAAAAAAGAGCCTAACAACACTAATTGGAGCCACTACTAATACTTGTATTTTTCGGTCGGGGAGGCGTGAGGGGGGTTCGGCCTTTCCAGCTAGAAGGTAACCCCCAAACCTCCTTAGTACATGTATGGCCTAGCTAGATTAGGGGTAAATGAGCACAGAATAGATAGCTTATTTCACACATGTAACAGGTCGTCAGCCGAAAGGGAGAGGGGGTTGGAGGAGTGGGTCTGGCGCCGGCAGGGGGTCTTAGCCGAAATTTTGGGAGGGGTTGGGCACTAAAAACGCTCAAAAATCGAAAAAATCGCAATTTTTCGCTCAAAACCGTCAAAAATCGCTAATTTTTGCTGAAATACAGCTAAAAAGTGCTGCTTTACGGACGATTTTGGCAATTTTTTGGCAAAATTGCAAAAAATCAAATTTCCTAAAAAATTACTTGCCAGAAAAATCGGATGGGGTCGGAAAAATCGTCTAGGGGGTCTAGCCTAAGTCGGGTGGGGGCAGATCCCCTGTTACATGTATGGCTTATTTTAACCTATTTTAGCCAAAAATAAGCCTGGAAACCTTTATTTTAGTAAAAAAATAATCGGACTTTTTGGCTTGCCATCCCTCAGCCGAAATACTAGTCATGTCTTGTTTGATCTGACTTAGTTGCTTACGTTATTGAAAGTGGAGCAGTTTTTGAAGACTCTGTTCATCTCGCAAATGAAGCGTTGCACACTGCGATAGTATTTGGTTTTGTAGTTCTGCTTCAGACAGCGTTTGACCTTGCCCAGATCCATAGGATTTGAAATCTTGCGATAATACGAAGGCACTTCCTCTCTGCTAACTGGGGACTGGAACGGCAACGACAACGGGTCCATCATCACGGTCAGCAGCACCTTCTCACACAACTGAAACACTCCAATGCACTCATCAGTCAATCGGCCGACCAAAACAAACCAACCTGCCGTTCGGTGTCACTAAGTAAGGGCTTTCCAGCAGCGTCTAGCCGCTTCCGAACGATTTTTTTAGTTAACGGTTCGACCCTGTTGCACATTGTACATGTCCAGTCATCTCTAGAGTAAAATAAATTATAATAATATGTGCTGTAAAACTATAAATAATCTTTATTGTAACCTACGGTAGCTCGTTCCAGTTCTGTTTAACAGCTGGAACGTGGCATCGAGCGTGGTAGACCTTCGGGCATTTTGAGCAAAGACCCAACTCCTGAAATGCACCAACGAATAAAAGATGAGCACAAAATAGCTTAGAATTGGGACGTCCCAACCAAAACACGAAGACAATGTTACGCATTTGAACGGTTACCTGTAAACAAGAGGACCCATAAAATTAATGGTACTACTGGAGTCGTTTACAGCTGTTAAACATTCATAATAGGCTAGCTACATTTTGGCTCAGAGAAAAGTGAAGTAAATCACAAAAGTTAAACTTTTATGAAGAAATCAAAATTCCTGGCATACATGGGCCGGAAAAATCCGGAGGGGGTATGGAGACCTCGGGGGGGGGGGGCCGAAAAAGGTAAAAAAACGCCTATTTTGCCTTAAATAAGCGAAAATTTTCTCCTTCCGGAAGACGACCGAGGGGGTGGTATTGGCCGGGGAGGGGTATAACCCCCGTACCACCCCCCGGCCCATGTATGATTCCTGGTTCATGTGCCGGGGCTCGTCGAGGCCCAAATTTCAGTACGTTTGAATTTCGACATTTTCCGGAAGAAAACGTAATTTTCACAAAACGGATTTTCAAAGAACTTTTGCGAAAAACAGCTTATTATTTTAATGCCCTGTGCAGTGCCTATTACAATGCTGTATTATAATTTTACGCCTTGACATCCATGCAGACAAGGGCAAAGGGGGCTGAGGGTTGGTTGGCCTCCCTCAGGCCGCAGCTACCCCTCCGGAATCTTTAGCAAGAATTTTGCACAAAAAATTATGATAAAAGTGTGCCTAAATTAGGTGTAAATGGGCTCAAAGTAGCTTATTTTAACCTATTTTAGCGAAGAATAAGCACCAAAAACCCTCGTTTTTATTTGAAAATTTACCACTCCTTCAGCCAAAATGCCAGCCTATGTGTGCATCCAGGTTAGGTAGTGATACTTACCCCACTAGTCTCGTCGCATCCCTGCTGACAGACGGCACAATAGTCCTCCCACTGATCTTTGCTGGTGGTGGTGACTTTGGTGGCATCCGGTGTGTGCCGCCTGCCATCGCCGTTGTTGTTGGCATCTTGACGGGGAGGCGGCTCCGAATCGTAACTGCCGTCTCTTCTGCGCTTCAGCTTCAGTCGAGGCAGCAGACAACCGTCGTCGCGGCTTTTGTCAGTCGAAGACGACACGCCGCCAATCGGCTCCACTGCACTGCACTGTGGCACTGCCCTTTCTTCAGCACCACTCCACTGCTGTGAGTCTGTCAGCGCTTGATCAAGTGTCATTGGTCGGGCGGCAGACTGAGTGGCCGAGCTCGTAACCGTCGCAGAGGTGGTAGAGGCCACTGACGCAGCCAGGATGGGAGGAAGAGGCGGACCATTTGTGGGCTCGTTCTCTCTGGCCCAAATTCCACGAGCTATGTCGTCGATGTTACGAGGCCTAAACTGATACACATGAAAGAAATGCACTAATGTATAGTACACCCTATTTGTAGTACCCGGGCACTATAAACCATACATGTAACAGGGGCGTCCGGGGGTCTGCCCCCGCACCCCCCCGAGACGATTTTGCCGACCCCCCCCCCAGATTTTTCTGGCAAGTAATTTTTAGAGCAAATTTTTGCGATTTTTTGTAATTTCAGGCATAAAATTGCCAAAATCGTCTGTAAAACAGCACTTTTTAACTGTATTTCAGCCCAGCAATTTTCGACGATTTTTAGCCCAAAAATTGCGATTTTTGATCGTTTTTTGTGCCCAACCCCCTCCCAAAATTTTGGCTCAGACCACCCGGCCAGCGTCAGACCCCCAACCCCCTCCGGTGAATGACCTGTTACATGTATGCAATAAACGGCATTTATAAATGGAGACATATTATTATTCTGAAGTGGGCAGTTATCAATACAAAATGTGCGAATATTACCATAGTTTTGGTGGTAAACCTTGTTTGTATGAAAAAAACAGTAGATAATGCAATCATAAAGGGTCTGATGCACGTAAAGAACCTATTTTTTAAAAGTAGACCTTAATTTGAGCAGAGAACTTCCCATACTACTGCTACTTTCTCAGAGCAGATTTTGCAGCGTGCCATATAATACCCGGGTACTACAAATGTATTTAATTTCATTTTCTCAAAACCCTAACTGCCGTATTATGGTACCCGGGTACTATAAACAGCACTATACGGTAACGCTGTAGTGTTCTCACCTGCTCACAGACTTTCTTGCTGTAGGGGGAACAGAGGTTGAGGCAGCAGCAACAGGAGACTCCATTTGGTTGAGGGCCGAAGTGGTAGTCAGTTGGAAGGGCAGCTGACAGTTGACGGTCTGTGGCTGAGAGGCGGCATGATTCAACAGAGCTTGTACATTGGGCATAGTGGCGGCAACAGCTCGCAGTGCCGGATGCGGCGCTTGTGCGCGGTGCAGCGGCGGCATCTGAGGCGCGGTCGGTCGCATTGGTCGCGCCGGTTCAATCATTGGTCGAGTGGCCATTCGGTTTTGCGGAAGAACCAACCCAGACCGAGGAGGGGCAGCTTGTTGGGCGCAGGCTCTAAGGGGAGGTGGCGTTGGCGCTACTGACTGCATCGTTGCAGACAAGTTTCTAAGGCTCGTCGAGACAGTGGCCGCCGGCTCTGGCTGTCGCACGGCCGAACTTTGCACTCGAGTGGCCATGCGAGGAGGCGGAGCGGAAGGCTGCTGGGGTCTGGACGTGATGGGCGCTTGTACGCAATGCCGTACCGTAGACTGCGGTGGAGGCATAGAAGCACGCGGTACGGAGGTAGCGGCGGCAGTGGACTGACTAGAGGAGACTGGAAGAGAGAGCGGTTGCCGGTCAAGGATCACCGTTCCGAACCGACTGATCTGTTGATTCAGCTCAGTCATCTGGTAAAGCACTTGTAATTGCGGCACTGTTTGCAGGTTATTGAAGTCGGTTTTGTTCATTTGTGCAGTTCGGCCGAGACGCTGGCGAGTCTGAAAAATTGCCACCGGATCGGAGCAATTCACCATCTCGTGGGACACATCTCGCGCCTGGAAAATAGAACTTAGGCATTAACACGTTTAGTAGCAACACACACGCTTACCCGATCCAGCATACTCATTATATCTTCTTGCTCTTTTCGAATTCTGTAGTACTCTTTCTTCTTAAGCTGTGCCCCAGTTTCAATGGCTGCTAGCAGTTGAGTTCCACGTTTAGTTACACAATCCTACAAAACTATTACTGGTGCCAGAGGCGACTACTAAGCTGAATAAAAAAAGCTACTGATAAATGCTTGATGGCTTTGCACAAAACTGATTTCGCTTCGGTAGCGGCCTGGTCCACTTCTTGCAGTCGCTTCCGGATCACATTTGAACTGCCGCGTAACTGCACTAAACGCTTGTCGTTTTCTTGCATCAGGTACTGCAGCTGAGCTCGCTCGAAAAGGGCCGCGTCCTTCAACCATTTGGTCTGATTAGTACAAATACGAGAATGTTAATTACCTGAAGCGAACATGTTTCGTGCGTGTTATGCTCAACAAAATGACACCGGCGACAAATGCTTCTGTGGCACGTTTTGCACCAATGTTTCAACAGTTCTTGCAAATGCTGCGTACAGTAGAGCACCACTGTTGCATTGGAGGAGCTGACCTGCAACAACTCTTCTAAGAAACTGACACTACAATAGAGGGAAATATGGAGAGTCGCTGTATACACGCGCATTTTCTTTCCTATTAGCATTAAACCACGTCTGCGCAAAAACATCGGAGTGCAATATGGTTTAACTATAAGAATCACAGTGTAGTTTTAATATTGCTATAATTTGACACCATACATGTAACAGCTCCGGGCCGACCTGGGGGGAGGGGGGTTTCCTCAGGTGGGGGGTCGAGGGGGAGGGTTTCGCCCAGACGGGGGTCCCAAATTTTAAAAAGCATCAAAACGCCTGGATCTGGAAATGCGTTTTAGCACGTTTTTTTCAGTAAGGACGCTAAAAATCACAATT
>JASANB010000227.1:0-10560 GCA_030248155.1 Sabatieria punctata | reverse complement strand
TACCCAACTCCCCACTTGGGTTCCCTCGAACCAAACCATACATGTAGCTGGGTTTTCGGCTGGGGGGGGGGGTTTCCAGATCCAAAATAGGCTTTCAGCACTATTTCCAAAGGGGGTTTCAGCGACCTTTTTTTGGTGTCCAAAAGTGGGTTTCAGCGACCTTTTTTGGGCTCAACAGAGGGTTTTGAGGACTAAAAATGGGGTAAAAATCCTGTCTGAAGTGCAAAAATTCCGTTTAAAACCCTATTTATTGGTTTAAAATGTGCAGAAAATCCTATTTTTTATTAAAAACGTGCAAAAAACATGTTTTTGCTTTAAAACATGCAAAAAAGCTCTATTTTACTCGACAGAATACAGCTAAAATGCGTATCTGGAACCCTATTTAGAGATTTTGAAACAAAAATTAGGGCACTGAAACCCTGTTTAGGGTTTTTGAGACCCAAATTAGGGTTCCGGAACCCTATTTAGGGCTTTTGAAACCCAAATTAGGGTCCCGGAACCCTATTTAGGGTTTCAGAAACCCTGTTTAGTCTCTGTGAAACCCAAATTAGGGTTCCGGAACCCTATTTAGGGTTTTTGAAACCCAAAGTAGGGCTCCGGAACCCTATTTAGGGTTTCAGAAATCCAAATTAGGGTTTCAGAAACCCAAATTAGGGTTCCGGAACCCTATTTAGGCTTTCAGGTACCCAAAACAGGGTTTCGGAACCCTATTTAGGGTTTCTGAAACCCTAAATAGGGTTCCGGAGGCATTACTTTGGGTTTCTGAAACCCTAAATAGGGTTCCGGAACCCTATTTAGGGCTTTTGAAATGCTAAATTACGGTATATAAGTCTTGAAACCCTGAATTTTAGCAGTTTGTAACCCAAAATAGGGTTTCAGAAAAAACCCCCCAGAATTCGGCTGGGGGGGTTTGCCGAAAATCGGGCCTGGGGGGGCTAAACCCCCCCCCCAAAACCCCCCTCCTACATGTATGAACCAAACCCACCAGTGCAGATCCATCTGATAGAAACTTTACTTCCTGGTAACAGACCAAAGGGTTTGCCTGCACCCACACAAGACAGTAGGCCCGATAGGCAAGGTAATATACCTAATGCAACCGATACTCTGTACTGTTATACAGATGGATCCAGGTTAACAGGTTTGGAGAATTCGGGAGCAGGAGTATTTATACAGAGACTAGGGGTAGAGGATTCCTTTCCCCTGGGAAAATACGCAACGGTTTTCCAGGCGGAGGTCTATGCCATTTTGAACTGCGCCAGGTATCCCGGATTAGTTAACTGTCTTGAGCAGAAGATCTGTATTTGTTCAGATAGTCAAGCAGCTTTAAAAGCATTAGTATCTCCACGCATCAGCTCCAAGTTGGTTGCAGGGTGTGTCAGGGAACTACAACGACTGGCGCTCCGGAAGAAGCTACAGCTGGTGTGGGTACCTGGACACTCGAATGTGGAGGGAAATGAGGAAGCTGACCGACTAGCTCGGGCGGCTTCAGAGTTGCCACTTATAGGGCCGGAACCGGCCCTTGGCATCTCTGTTAAGAAAGTACGTACTGAATTAAGAAGTTGGGCTAGAAACCAGTTGCAGTTTGACTGGGATCTACGCACCGACTGTAGGCAGTCTAAGCATTTCATTCTGGGACCCAAATCGGTGGTAACCAGAGAACTACTTAGTCTTAGTAGAAGGGAACTGAAACTGGTGGCCGGTTGGTTAACCGGACACAGTAGTAACCTTAATAAGCATCTTAGCATTATGGGCCTGGTGGATGATCCAACATGCTCCTTCTGCTCAGAAGAGGATGAAACGCCTGAACACTTGGTCACACAATGTGATGCATTGGCTGGGCGTAGGTATAGAATCCTGGGGCGAAGGTACTTGACCACCCAGGACCTGAGTCAATTATCTGTTAGGGACCTACTGAGGCTGATTAAAGCCTCGGGCAGGTGGTAAGTTCGACTTGTTCGATTTTGCTTATACGGGGCATCGAAATGGACCCTCGGGTCTGATCGTAGGGTCGTCTGGTCGACCCCCCGTCACATCGAATCGACAGTAGGCCCCAACCCCAGATTTATTACCTTCAGCTGAGGCAAAATCGTTGTGGTAGGCCACTTTCTGACTGAGAATTTCGGAGATCAAAATAGCAAAGCTGTACACATCGCCCTCTTGAGTTCCCAGAGCTGGAGCCTGATCATCCCGCAGTAGTTCTGGGGCCGTCCACAGCAATCCTACACACTAGTCAGCTCTGTTGAGTAGAATACGTTTGACTCTGTGGCGTATCCAGGGGTGCAGGTAGAGCGGCGTGCGGTGAATGTTGGAAGAAAAAACTTTCAAACAATAGGAGACACGAAAAAATTATAGACAAAATTGTCTAGTGTAAGCTCAGAATGCCTTAATTCAAATGCGTTTTTGAAAAGGCCAATTTTCCAAAATTCTGGGCAGCTGCCCAATCGGTACCTTCAAAATTTTAGAGACCTAAGAAAAAATGCTGGATACGCCTCTGGGTTGACTTCTACTTGTTGGGCTAGTTTTCTTCTCACTGACTCGAATCGCACTCAGTCCGTAGTCGCCGATGCGCAACTGCCATCGGTCGTTCATGAAACAGTTGTCGGAAGTGAGGTGTCCGTGCGAGCCCAGGAAAGAATGGTGGATGTAGTCCATTCCCTGAAAAATTCAGTAGACATGTTGTTCTTTGATTGACAGGTCTAATACGTACCAAGGCCAGATCCTTGATGAGTGAGTACTTAAAGTACCAGTCGAGGCTGAGATTGTCGTTCTGGAAAACGTCCTGCAGCGATCCTTTGCCGCAGTACTTCCAGATAGACATTATTGTTGGTCCATCGATACAGATGCCCAGAAACGGATTCAGATTGTCGTGCGCCATGTCTCGCATCTGAATACGTAAAGATATGCTACTAGGGAAGGAAGCAATGGGTTTTTGCTAAAAGTGTCAACTTTCTACTTGTACAGTAGGTTGAAGTAGAAAAACAGTTTACTGGGTTTTCTTTAAGTTTTTTGATATATTTTTTGAAGCCACACAGAACATCACTTTGAACTGACCAAAAATCGTGTCTGGAGAAGATATGTATGTATACGCTTCTTTTAGACACTTTTCCTGTTGTTTACTATTTTCGTTCTCCTACCGCTCTGAATTGGGCGTAGTCTTTGGGCTTGAAAGTGACTAAGGTAGCGTGGCGACGAGCCAACACATAAATGGTCTTGTAGCGGTAGATTCCTGCGCTGGCTTGAAAACTTCCCGCGCTGCTCTGGTTCTGAAGTTAAAGATAGACAGGTACCTATGTAACTGAGAAACAGGAGTAGGGTTCGTTCATAGAGCACACCGGTCAATTAGTAAGTAGTCTGCAGTCAACACTTGTTTCACTTGCCAAGTGTTACCTGTGATACGACAGATGCCATTACCCTGGGCATATCCAGCGAATGGTCCAGCGCGTTCACTCCGTTTCTCACTCGGGCCCGCATCTGCACACTGCCCATACTGGCAGAGCCGACCAGAACCAACTCAGAGTAGGCGATGCGCCAGCTGTACTTCTGTATCATGTCTTCGTTCAGTTTGCGTCTGCAAACAACTTCCAGCATTCGATGTTGTGGGGCCAATTTGTAAGCTTAGTCTGTTCGTGCACGCAGAAGATTCTGCAGCTGGTACAGTAGTTACCTGACGTAAATCCACAAGCCCAACCCCAAGACAGCTACGAAGCAAGTGAATGCCAGAGCCACCACAGCAATTACAAAGAAGGTGTCTGAAAGGATCTCAAGCTAATACAAGGCAATTTCTTTAATGATTTACTGTCTTCTTTGCACTTGCTGCCGTCAAAACCACAAGGTGGATGGTCAAGAGGTCGCACTCCTGACCTGGACGCCCAAATCTCCTTTTCCGGAATAATCAGCTTGATTTTCTGAAACGTTCTTTTTTTACTCACTGAGCAGAAACGTATCCAAGCCAAGTGTGTGTAGCAAGGTTACTACACCCCCACTTTGTGGTGAGGTAGGAAGTAAAAGCTGTGGTAAAAATAGAAGGGAGGAGGCTTCAAAAGTAGGAGGGAGGTAATTTCCGTCAGGAAGGGGGTCCAGGGGCTTAAGAGCCAATGCACGTAAAAAGGGTAAAACGCCTGGAAGACATGTAAAGTAGCTATGTCTGGGATTTGGACCAAGTGGTGTTTTTTAGTGTTTCCGATCAAATTAAAATTAAATAACAAAATTAAATTGTTTTGGCCAAAATCACCAAGTAAATAGCAATTTAATAACAAATTAAATTTCTCGCAATGACTGCCGAACAAATTAAAATTATATTAAATTTCGTAAAATTGGCCTAGAAATTTGATATAAATTTGATATGAATTTGATATAAATTTGCTTGGTTTGGCAGCTTCACTAACCAAAGTCTGGCTACAAAACAACAAGTTCAGTCCAAAGATGACCTTGTTCCATGCCTATAGCAAAGATATCAACTCATTAATTGCTAATTTGTAGACCATTTGTCGCCATGTGAAGAAAGATCAACTCATTTTGGACTGACACGACCCAGGTTTTGAGCTGTTTCCTCAGGAATTTAGTATTGATTTTAGCAAATTTATATTTAATTCATATCAAATAACAAATTTGTATCAAATTAAATTTCCGAATTTGGGTACCAAGCAAATTAATAGCAGGTTATTTTCTTCGGAACGCTGAGCAAGCAATTTAATAGTTATTTAATTTCAAAATAAATTTACTCGGAAACACTAGTGTTTTTTAGTTAGTATAAGAGTAGAAACGACCACATGCGAAATGGTTTTTGCATATTCCCCCATACAGCAGAATTATGACATTTTTTGTGATTTTTGCTCAAAAGATCGTTTTTTGCCCATAACGTTTTAACCGGTGGTCCAAATTTAATCGCGAATACATCAAAAGATGTGTCTTTCTTTGTAGAATCTCCTGATAAAATCTCAACTCCATTGCTTTTTCCGCTTTCGAATTATTCGCGAAAAATCGGTCAAAAAGACCCCAAATTTGAGGTCATTTTTCTCGCTTGGAGGTGCCTACCTAGAGGCGTCATCTGGTGGACCTAATAGAGCGACACCTGTACTATAAGAATGTAAAAAAATTATCATGGGCATTTTTGATTTGCGCGAAAAAATTGAGCTCAAAGCTTCGAAAAGTGCCAAAATTGAGCATTGGTTTCCTCGCATTTTCGCATTAATCAAAGCATACATAGCGCTTCTGGGAGCGTCTGAGAGTCTGAAATACAGTCGTTCAGTAAGAATTGAATCCAGTGCGTTGCTATTGTGCAATAAATGCTTCTTTTTGGAACAACTCGTCAGACAGGTTCCTTTCGCTTGACAAGGTGAAGCTTGAATTCTAACACGGTACAGTACGCTAATCGTTGCTAAACTTCCTAAGCGAATATTTTGACTTATTGCTTTGTGCAAGCCAAGATATAGCCAAGATGCATAGTACGTAATTACCAGTTGTGTTCTGTTAGTGATCGCTATATAAAGTTGACCCCGGCACCTGACCAACGAATAGGTTTGCTCAGTTTCTTTTCAGTGTGCTTTTTTGTGTACAACACACTTTTTTCTTTGCGGCACGTAGTCGCCATCTAATGGCCCAAACGTCGTGGTGGCCATCGTTGTGTATGTAGTTCTCTGTGACGTACAATGTACTATGGCTCAATTATTAGAGCGATTGACCCAATTTATCCAACAGTCGTCTTTTTTCCCAGATGCCGTGGACAAAGTTGCCTTGCCTTAGCTGCCATCTGTTTGGTACCCGCTACCACAACCATGCCCATAACCGCCCATGACTTGCAGAGCGCCTGCTGAATATTCAGATTTACTTTCTTCGATAAAATTATGATCAGTTAAATCTGAATATTCAGCAGGCGCTCTGCAAGTTATGGGTGTGGTTGTGGTCGCGGGTACCAAACAGATGGCAGCTGAGGCAAGGCACAACCCTGTGCCTAGTATATAAACAACTTTGTCCACGGCATGTAGGAAAAAAGACGACTGTGGGATAAATTGGGTCAATAGCTCTAATAATTAAGCCATAATAGGTCCAGTACCCAACCGGAGAACTACATACATACACAACGATGGCCACCAAGACGTTTGGGCCATTAGGTGGCGACTACGTGCTGCAAAGTAAAAAGTGTGTTGTACACAAAAAGCACACTGAAAAGAGACTGAGCTAACCCATTCGTTGGTCAGGTGACAGGGTCAACTTTATATAGCGATCACTAACAGAACACAACTGGTAATTACATACTATGCATCTTGGCTATATCTTGGCTTGCACAAAGCAATACAATGTAAGTCAAAATATTCGCTTAGGAAGTTTAGCAACGATTAGCGTACTGTACCATGTTAGAATTCAAGCTTCACCTTGTCAAACGAAAGGAACCTGTCTGACCAGTTCTTCCAAAAAAGAAGCATTTATTGCACAATAGCAACGCACTGGATTCAATTCTTACTGAACGACTGTATTTCAGACTCTCAGACGCTCCCAGAAGCGCTATGTATGCTTTGATTAAAGCGAAAATGCGAGGAAACCAATGCTCAATTTTGGCACTTTTCGAAGCTTTGAGCTCAATTTTTTCGCGCAAATCAAAAATGCCCATGATAATTGTTTTACATTCTTATAGTACAGGTGTCGCTCTATTAGGTCCACCAGATGACGCCTCTAGGTAGGCACCTCCAAGCGAGAAAAATGACCTCAACTTTGGGGTCTTTTTGACCGATTTTTCGCGAATAATTCGAAAGCGGAAAAAGCAATGGAGTTGAGATTTTATCAGGAGATTCTACAAAGAAAGACACATCTTTTGATGTATTCGCGGTTCAATTTGGACCACTGCTTAAAAAGTTATGGGCAAAAAACTATTTTTTTAGCAAAAATCACAAAAAATGTCATAATTCTGCTGTATGGGGGAATATGCAAAAACCATCTCGCAAGTGGTCGTTTCTACTCTTATACTAACTAAAAAAACACCACTTGGTCCAAATCCCTGACATAGCTACTTTACATGATTTTACCCTTTTTACGTGCATTGGCTCTTAGGGCTTATTTACGGGGTCCAAAATTTTAAATTGCTCCAAAACGTCTGAAAATGCAATTTTAGCATGTTTTATTCAGTAAGGAGGCGAAAATCGCTATTTTAAGCTGCCAAATGGCGTTTTAGAGCTATAACAACAAGCAACAAAAGACAGAAAGACCGATATCTTTTAAATATCAGCTGTGGAAACGCCAAATTAGGTTACCAAAAGCTTTTAAGCTGCATACAGTACCTGTCCATGAAATCTGTACATGTGGACGGTAGCCATTTCGATGTATCGGTTAGCCGTGCTCAGGCCTTTAATGACGAAGGTCGGTTCGCGACTGCCGTATTCATCCAGTACCACGTGACCCGACTTGCCCTCGAACTGGATCTGTTTGGCGAAGCTCATCATCTTTCTGCCGTCTCGTTTGCCGAAGCCGTGCTGTAGAGTGCGATTTAGCGCCAGTGCGTACAGGTACATGGCGTCGTGCATGTAAGGAGAGTAGGTAGAGCCCTGCAACACTCTCTCACCATCCGACAACAGAACCACTGACTCTTACGTATTGTTCGTCGCTCAGATTGACTTCGTAGTAGAACGGCCACTCAGCCATTTTGCTTGGAATCAGCTTCTTGAAGTAGTGCAGTGAGGATGAATCGATTTGATGAAGTTCCACCTGAATTGGAGGCGCAGTGTGTTTTGTTTTCTGAAAAATGGCCGATACCGCCAAGGACTTTTCGAACGCTTCTTTGGCTTCTTTGTCTCTGCCGTCCTTTTTCTCGCGGTGGTCGATCCAGATCTGGGCTTGATTGCCGTCAGGAAGGTAGTCTGGGAACAGAAAGACATAGTCGTTGGTTGCCAGGCCTTTCTCCTTTAGTTTCAGCAGAAATCTTCGTTTGTCTTCCTGTCGATCCAGGCATGCTACGATAACTAAAATTTTTCATTTACACTGCTTATATGCAGTAGTTTGTAGAGTGAATGACTCATCTGTTTTGTCTGAGCCTGTCTTTCCTTAGGCTTCTCGCTTTTAAGACACCGGCTAATGGATTACAGTTTCATAGAACCATTAGGGTTTCACTAGGACTTCACGTGTTCAATTATTTAACATAGTCAATACATACTTTTTCGCACGTTTAAGGTGAGTTCGTGGAGTGGACAAAAATATACGGAATCTAAATTTGCTTTGCCTTGCTTGCTCTAGAAGCAGAACATCAAACCGGAGCTCAAACAGTATGCATTACGTTGCGTAGCTTAATTTCTCGTATTTGCGAGTGTTTCATTCATAGTTCCATTGGGTTGGTTCATAGTTCCATTGGGTTGGTTCCGAGCCCACACCGACCAGGGGTATACTTTAGGGTTCAAAAAAGCTTACTTTTTTATATCTTTCTGTACCCTAACCATCCGTCCGTACAAAACATTACTAATTCAATTACATTTTCGACCTAGTAGATCTTACGTACATTTGTAGACTTAATTAGTTAGTTATATAAAATATGCTTAAAATAAATGCAAACCCCCATACGTACAGCTAAAACAGCGATTTAAGCATTTCTTCCACCTTTTAAATATCGCGTGCTCAAAGAGTTTCAGACTCTTTAGGTTCGTAATGGCTTATGTGTACGTACGCACATACTTTACTGCACATATCCATGTACGTGGAGATAAGGCAATATAAGTAGTTAGGTACCCAAATTCCAATAATCTATATTGCTTTTACCCCCCATAGAGAATATATGTACTTAGGCGCAGTAGGCTTTGCCTATTGCAAGCGAATTCGATTATTTTGCATCAAATGAGAAGCCTATTTTGTCCCACCTACAAGCACCATCCAAATTCTGACTAGCAATACCTCTTCCATCTACTTTGATCTTGTCAATGAAGTCGTCGAGCTCAAAGTTTTCCGGCGAAGAGGCTTCGATTCGTTTCTCCACTCTGACTCGAAATTGCACGGGAGTGTTTCTGAGAGCGTTGTTGAAGCCAACGTTAAACCAGTAGCACTTTCGGGCTTGCGAATCGTCGTTGTAGATCAGAGCTATCTCTGTCCACTCAAAGTATGTCAGAATCTCCACCATAGCAGCTCCGAGACTGGAAAAGCGGTTTTAGTGAATCATTTGTTCGGTACAAAAACGAAAAAATAGTACGATTCAGAAGAGGGAACGGTCCTGGCAAAAGTGGGAAAACGGTTTTTGTCTGACAGCTCGGAGGCTTCTGCGGCCCAGCTAACCAACGGAATGTTGTAATATTTTCCCATTATTCCGGCCACAATTGCCGCTAAAATGTTTACTACGTGCGGATACAATGTAATTTGATTTTGTACCAGTGAGTGACTGTATAACTTTCGTAAAATTCTTCAAGCGCGACCGCGCGCAAATTGCCCGGAATTAATTCCACTGAACAGCAAAGAGACCCCCATCAAACAAGAGAAGAAAATTATTTGGCAATATTTTTATTATTAACTACTATTTTTAGTCTTTGTTAGCTACTATTATTAGTCTTTGTTTTTGTACAATGTTAGACTGGACTTTTAAAAGTTTTTGTCAGCCACTTTTTAAATTGTTCTAATTTTTTAATCCTATAGTGTTCAATTTCTCGATGCAGTGAACAGTTACCAATCGAGCACGGTGGTCCAATGATCACATCCACTTTATCCTGAACCAAAAGCTGAATCGCTATTCCTGATGCCAACGACTCTTCGCACTCCGGAAAGTACCATGTAAAACTAGAAAAAAGGCAGTGACCAATTTAATAAAGTACAGGGTGTCTCAAAAAAATGATCACATTTCTTTTTACTGCCATTTCCGTAAATTTTGACCAAATAGGCTGAAATTTGGACCATAGGTGCCAAAAGTCGGGCAATTTTATGTGTTAAAGTTTGGTGCACTAAGCTTGACTCAATCCCGAGAAATTTCAAAAAAAGTGAAATTTGGTAATTTCAATAGTGAAAGGCGGTCACCGAAAAATGGAAACATTTCCTTTTCCTATATCTTTTCTAATTTTTGACGGAATTGGATGAAATTTGGAGTGTAAACGCAGAAGTTCAGGGTAATTCGTGTGTAAAAAGTTGACGCATGAACTCCAACGCTATCGTTAGAGTTTAGGCGATAATGTAATGTAACGTTTTTTCGGTGACCGGCTTTTGGTATTGAAATTACCAAATTTCACTTTTTTTGAAATTTCTCGAGAATTGGTCAAGCCTAGTGCACCAAATTTTAACACATAAAATTGCCCGAGTTTGGGCACCTATGGTCCACATTTCAGCCTATTTGGTCAAAATTTGCGGAAATGGCAGTGAAAAGAAATGTGATCATTTTTTCGGTGACCGGCTTTCACTATTGATTTAACAAATTTCACTTTTTTTGAAATTTCTCGGGAATGAGTCAAGCCTAGTGCACCAAACTTTAACACATAAAATTGTCCGAGTTTTGGCACCTATGATCCAAATTTCAGCCTATTTGGTCAAAATTTGCGGAAATGGCAGTAAAAAGAAATGTGATCATTTTTTTGAGACACCCTGTACAATACTACAATGTATAAAATATCT
>JASANB010000226.1:0-31589 GCA_030248155.1 Sabatieria punctata | reverse complement strand
ACATGTGGTGGTGACAAGCCTCACTCAAGAAGTCTATCTACTCATTTCTCTATGTAGCCAGCAACTGTTTTTTGTGGCTCTCCTCATTTCCTTAACTAAACTTTTCTCCTGTCGGTCTCTTGCTGTGTTTCTCCTGGTATATATATTATTAAGATGGGAACGGAAGAGTCAATGGCAGTGGCAACAGAAACAACTAAGCTGAGTGTGTTGCCGTGGCGTCCAGACGAAGCGACCGTCTCTGACGATGCTTTCAAGACTGACACTCGCAAAGTTCTTGATGCTCTGCTTCGACAACTGCCTCCTTCCTTACCAGTTTCCGAGGATCCCGAAGTACGTAACTTAGCTTTCGCTGTCGTGGTCAGTGACATTTTGTTCTAGAAGCTGACCAAGTATCAGAGTTTCTTGCTGTCGTTATCGGGCAGCTCCATCGATGCGTACAGTCAAAGTGCGCCGGTGTCCAGACCACAAACGCTGCCGACCGCTGAACTGCAGATGCCGAGGCAGCCGACGGGTCAAACTTCATCTCAGGACAGCACAGCTTCTAGTCTTTCCAACGGCTTACCTCATTCCGGTGCCTCACAGGTGGACAGAGAATATCGTAAAAGTGCTGCTAAGTGTTGTGTTTTAGCTGCGCAAACAGTACAGTATGGATAGCGAGACGAGCGGTCGCGACTGTTGCAAGGTGCACAAGGGAGCGTCAGAGGGAGGACCGTCGTCATCCAGTTCCAGCTCCGTTAAGTCGGCCACGCGACCTCGCGTTAAAAAGAGCGTCTTCAAGCGCGCTAAGGAACGACTGCAACAAAGCATGAAACGAACCACGCCCTCCAAGAAGAAGAGAAAGGGTCCCAACAAAACTGGCAGTCTGCAGCACAAAACCAGTGCTGCTGAGGCCTCCACGGTGAAAAGGTAATGATTGGGGGCTGCGGTGCATGCATATGGGCCGGAAAAATCCGGAGGGGGTCTGGAGATCTCGGAGGGGGGGGGTCCCACGAAAATTTTCTCCTTCCGGGAGGGGGTTGGGCGAGGGGGGTATGGGCCGGCGAGGGGGTAAACCCTCCTTGCCCCTGGCCCATGTATGGGTGCATCGTGCATGGTGGTCAGCTGTGTCTGTTCAGATGTGCCAGTGACAGCAGAACAAAAGTGCTGAACGCGAAGCTGTCCGAGGAGCAAACTGTCAATCAGTCGTTTCCTATGCGACCGCCGCGCCGTCGGAAAAGGTTTCTGGACCGATTGCGTTCTTTCGGTGCTGCAAATCAAAGTAGAGGCCGCGATTACTCTGGCCCCTTGAACAATGCCAGCAGTGGCAGTTTGCCGATCAAGAAGCAGCGGTCGCTCTCCAAGTCATTTGCTGATATCAGTGCCGGGTGGAAGAGCTTCAAAAAGAAAGTCGGCGAAATTAGTCCTAAGAAAGAGCGGAAGAGCTTTGCGGTTGAGGACTCGTCCGGAACTTTGCGAAAACTTTCTCAGCTCGCGCACAAACCTTGCGGACTGGATGTAGTGGCGTCGAATCAGCACCCGACCGATGGCATTGTTCACAGGTGTGTTTGTTTTTACATTAGTGCTTTGCTTAGCTTTTGGATGTGTACTGCCAATCCCACTCTTAAAAGCTGTTCGTTTCTTACGTGTCTATTGGAGAGACCTCAGCGGACCGACGTTTTGGCCACCCGGCCCGATTTTTTAAATTTTCAGGTGAGCCCGACCCGGGGGTCAAATATCTAGGCCTGGTAAAGATAAAATAGCCGAAAAATCGCTGGAAATAACTTTTGATAATAAAAGGAAAACCTACAATATGTTATAACCACTAAATTCGCGCTTTCTGACTTGAGTGACTATTTTTTGACACTACAAAGCAGTTTTTAGTAAATTTATATTTTTAGTGTTTCCAAAACAGAAATATTGTGGGCTCCTGTTCAAATAGCAGACAAAATTTTGAAAAATTCGCTTTCAGAAACGCATTTAATAGGTATTATGAGCGAGCAATGGATAGAAATCAAACTGTTTCAGTGGTTTTAAAAGGCCTAGTTTTGGCTCTTGCCTAACCCGGACCGGGAAAATTTTGAAAAATTGGCTTTCAAACACGCATTTAAAAGGCATTCTGAGAATAAAATCGACAGTTTGGTAATACTAACGCATTCAAATTGTTCATAGTAAACTATCCGAACTTTACTTCAGTGAAGTTGCCAAACTGTGGCAGGCCGGTGCCGACCAAAGCAGGTCTCTACTGTATTGAGAGGGAATCCCAGGGGGGGGGGCAAAAATAAAAATCTAGTAGAGGCCTCCAGAAGCTGTTAGGTAGCTCCCTCTCCCTGATGCACTTTAAACCCACCGAATCAATTTTGTAAACTACGCACTGAATCCGAAATTTTCAATGGTTTCCATAGAATATTTCGATTTTTGGATTATCTTTTTGTTGAAAATCAGGTAAATTGGGCAGTTTTGTCGAAAATTTGATTTTTGACGGAACTGTTGGAACTGTAGCCGGCATGTCTCAATTATTGGCAAAATGTAAATTCGTACCGAAAATTGCTTGTTTGTAAAAATTTATTCCAAGCATGTAGACTCAGGACGGCAGTCGCTCGAGTGAGGAGCCCTTCAACCTGCCAGGCTTTGAAATTGCACTTTCAGCCAAGGCCTAGCACATGCACTGACTGTCAGCCTCTGGCGTTCTGAGCTGCCGACAAGACGGTGTCACTTTACTACCGTACCATACAGTAGTATAGTAGTAGTAGTAGCACGGCCCGGCCGGGGGAAAATTAAAGAGGCGGGGCGGAGTGGTGTTTCGGGGGAATTTCTTAGTAGCAGCACCATCTCACCGTCAAAGGTCCGGCCGGAACTTTACACAACACCCGTTTGACGGTCGGTCTTCTGACTTTATTATACTACTGCCTTTCCTCTCTCTATTTTTTTTATTCGTTTTTTTACCCATTTTTTTTTATTTTTTTTCACTGTTTTTGTTTTTTTTCCCCTCGGGGGGCGGGGGTTTTTTTTTTTGGTCCTGTAAAAGGCCGGGAATGATCGGGGATTTTTCTATTCCAAAGCCGCCCGGACCCTGTAGCAGCCCCCATAAAAGAGTTCCTCCACGCCACGCCCAAGTGGCAAGAGAAATAAGTCAAGTAATCAAGTCAAGCAGCACCATACCGTAGTACGAAATTATTCCTGACTGTAATGATTAATAGTTGATCATTGTAAAACGCGTTTTGTAGGGTATCGGGCGACCACTTTGAAGAGAAAACGGAATCCGGCGCTCGAGTTCAGTCTCCAAGTATGGCTATTGCAAAAGCAGACAAGCCAGACCCGCTTTCACCCAGTTCTGCCTTAGAAACTTTGAATATTGGAACTACTCTTCCAGCGGCCACTACAGACTCATCCGGCAATTCGCAGGTATTGGATTTTTTGACCGGTGCCAAGTACAAAGTTGTACAAAGCGAATAGAGCAATGAATAGAGTATCATGATTAGGAGCCTTTAATGGGACGACTATTTGCCCAAACGGGCACTGTTCTGTGGCATTGTTCAGAGGGGTTGGCAACAGAAAGCCTTTTCGCTGAAATGCAATTTTTCCTGTGCTGAGTTAAGCAAGTGTTGGGTATTGGGTATTGGGGTCTTAGGTATTGGTATTGGGGTATTCGGTTTATCAGGTATTGTTAGCACTCTATTTTTCAAGCTTCAAGTGACTTCTGTCGCCTTCCGAAATCTGTTTTGCCACTTTAAACGTCCATTCACTGGCTTTGATCAAAATCTTTGAGGCGTTTGAAGACTGCCGAGTGCTTCAGACTCAGTGCTTCCAGAACGGAGTGGTGCTAACTTTCATTTTTTACTTAGTGGGATTACAGTAGGTTATGGGTTACTAAACTACGCAGATTGTCGATTGCACAGCAAAGAAGACATGCAATAGTACGCAAGAAATGGTGTTTGATTTCCAAAAAAATTACCAAAAGTTCCGAAAAATTCCGAGACCTCTGAGTTCGGAATCGGAATCGGAACTGCCAGTTCCGATCGGAATCGGAATTCCGGTCGTTTCTTATGTATATGACAAAGTGGTAGACAAAATAACAGTGTATGACAAGACAAGTAATAATATGACAGCAGCATACAGTAACAAAAGGCACGTGACGCATCGCTTACAGTCAACGCTTAGTAATCAAGATGTGGGCTATGCCGCGCAAGGAATCGATGACGGCGCGGTCGCCGTAGCTTGGCACGATGGTGGTGATTACAGCATACATGTAACAGCTCCGGGCCGACCTGGGGGAGGGGGGTAGGGGGGTTTTCCTCAGGTGGGGGTCGAGGGGGGGGTTTCGCCCAGGTGGGGGTCCCAAATTTCAAAAAGCTCCGAAACGCCTAGAAATGCGTTTTTAGCACGTTTTTTTCAGTAAGGACGCTAAAAATCGGTATTTTAAGCTGCCAAATAGCGTTTTAAAGCTAAAAACAAGCAAAAAATGATAAAAAGAGCTTCCAAAAACACCGATTTTTCTTAAATATCAGCAGTGGAAACGCGAAATTCGGTTTTCAAAGGCTTTTCAAGTGAATTTTAGGCTAAAAATTAGTGATTTCTGACCCAGTTTGCTAATACTGGAGCCACTACTAGTACTTGTCTTGTTTGGTCGGGGGAGGGGTCCCTTAACCTGTCTCGGGGGGGGGGGAGGGGGGTTTGGCCTTTCCAGCAGGGGGGTAACCCCCCTAGTACATGTATGGATTACAGGGTAATTAGTGTCTCAGGGCTTTGATATGGGTTTGACCATGCATGGGCCGGAAAAATCCGGAGGGGGGTAGGGGTCTGGAGACCTGGGGGGGTCCCCCGAAAAAAGGCCAAAAAACGCCTATTTTGCCTTAAATAAGCGAAAATTTCCTCCCTCCGGGAGGGGGGGTGGGGGAGGGGAGTATGGCCGGCCGAGGGGGAGTGGTATAGTATACCCCCCTTACCCCCCCGGCCCATGTATGGGTTTGACCCCGTTTATTGCCAGGGGCCAGCCAGGGCCGAATGCATAATATACAGTGCATATCAGACCCAATTCAGACTTTCGACATTTTGAATTGCGGCATCTTGAACATTCGGCATTTCGTACCCATTCGGCATTTTGACTTTCGGCATTTCGTTCTACCTTTCGTAATTTTGAATTCGTCATTTTGACCGGCTCCCGTTCAGAATTTATCAAAGTTAATTCGAGATTTTGAATTAGATTTTGATTGTTGCAGCCATCGTCACAGAGCAGCAGCCAGTCTACTAAACAGTCACCGGAAGCAGTCTATGCTTTAATAGCCAAGCGGTTAACGTGGTTAGGGGACCAGTTTATGCTGAGTAGCATGCTGGCAGAGCAGATGCAAGTGCAAGAGTATAATCAGTGTCAACAAGCCATTGCTGAGGAGGAGCAACTGCACAATTTGCACGAAATGGAACGGCAGCTCATTGACCACATGAAACACGAGCACGAGCACTCGGATAAAGACGAGGTAACTGGCTAGCGAGTAGTGCCACTCAAGAAATAGGGTTGGTCTCAAATTGGACGCCAATTTCTCCCGATGCAGAGCGAATCTAGCTAAACTGAATGCATTTTCGAACTCAGCACACAAAGCTGCATAACAGTATGCTAACCACTAAGCTTTGCAGACTTTTCAGAGGCCAAAACACCCCCTCCCCAAACCACACCCTTTAGTGCATTGATTTTGTTTGGCCAAATCATGCCTAACTTTTGTTAAAACATTAGCTTGGCAGGGCCTTTGCATAAAAAGTTATAAGGATTTTTCGAAAATAAACGGAGTGGCATTTTGCGGAAATTTCGCAGTTTTCGGCGAATATCTCGCTAACCAGCGATCTGGAAACGGGAGTACCAGAAAATGAAAGGCCATTGGACCAGCTACAAAACCAAATGCGAGTCGGGATCCTAGCTTAAGAAACGAATGAAGGGTGATCGTTTGAATGGAGGGTGTCAGAGCTATTAAAATGAGCCCGAAAATTGCTGTCGACCCAACTTTGAGGGGGTGTAGCTCCGGTTGCAAGGGGTTGCTGGTGGCCGGGCATGCACCGTTGGTCTTCGACTGTGCTCTATTTTAACAGATATAAATATCAGCCAGATCAGTGAGATGACCCTGCTTGCCCCCTCAAAGCTGACTTTCTCGCAAAATGCATCATAAGCTAGCATTTCGACAAGGGATCGTGTAAACCGTGTCAACAGAGTCGTTTCCCTGTGTACGTACGTATATACGTTCCAAGAACAGCTGTTTTGTTGACATTTCTAGTTGCTTTTTCAGGCATTCGATAAAGTTTTAATTTTTGAGTCTGGATAGTGAAACTGATACTCTATTGGTCTAGAGAGCTACTTTTAACACGTTTTTTAAAGTTTTAGTCTTTACAAATGAATAGAGTATGAACAATACAAAAGCCCAATACGTCAAAAACACCCCAATACCCGATACCAGTTCGCACTCAACATACGAAACAGTTTTCAGGAGACTCAAGCACTGGCAAACTCGGAGAATGTGCAAGATTTTAGCAGAATCATGAGTCGAGTAACACAGGAAGTGGCGCAGACAGAGCAAACCCGGTTGGCGCTTGTGCTACGATGGACTATGGCCTCCGTAAGGTGAGGCTTCCTTTTAATCTTTACCTTTGTGGCAGTCGTTCTGGATCATTGCTTTTGCTTATTTTCCCGTTTAATGAGTGGTCGCAGTTAGCTCTTCATAGATACGTCACAAATGTTCTGGCTCTCTTTTAATACAACACCCGGTTTTACGCCTTATCCGCCCCACCAAGAAATAGGATTACAATGTACCGATCGGTTTGCACGAATCGTTATAGGTTTGTTGGTTTGGGAACTGTGGCAGCGGGTCGTTTGACTGATTACTGCGTGGATTATATTGCTGAAAAGTTCAGCGATTGGCTGGTGGGACAAGGAGGATGGCTAAGTGTAGTGGAGGAGTCGAGTTGCAGTGACATTGATTAGTTAATTATTATGCAGTTGTGCCTTTTGAAGAAGAGCTCTGCTCAATTTCTATTCGAATAACGGGTGCTCAAGCTACTTACAACCTTTTGCCATTTAATAATACTGTTTTCTAATTGTCAAGTGCTATGCTACGATTATACATAGATAAAGCTGTGAAGAAGAAACTGAATATTCTGATGAACTGACACATTCAGGTGCTCTCGCAAGGTTTTTCTGAGGACGCGTCATTTTCACTTGCAGTTGTTTGCGGCCTTTGATCGTCTAAACTGAAAGCGTGAGCATTTCTTCCAAGACTGGACTGTTTTACCGAAGCGACCGCTCTCTTTAGCCAGGCTCTTGTTGATATAGTTGTTTATACTTTTCTTCAGACACCAGGCCGAGCAAGTCTTCTTCAGATGCAAGCCTATTCGTTTTATCATCCGCATACATTCCTCCTAAAATTATGCTCTCTTAAAATTTACATGTAGCCAACGACCGGAACCAGATGTTTGCGTCCGATCGGAACCGGAATTGAAGCAAAGTTCCGACTCGGAATTTTTCGAAAACTTACAATTTTGGAGCGCTTGCATACACACTTTATAATTACATCTCAAACCTGACTCATCTCATCTCAGCAGCACTGGCTGAGCGGACAAAATATAACCAGTACCTGTCCGATGTGCACTTCATCCATTTTGTAACGAGTCAGTGTGAGCCTGAGAATAGTGCGCACAGGTTCGGTCTGCTTTCCGATAAGCTGGTCGGGCTTAGTTGTCCATCTTGAATTGCATGTCACGTTACCTAACAAACAAGCAAGACCATAATTGCCTAGCTTAATTGCTCGTCTATGATGAACGAACCCATCAAAGTGAATAAACGGTCCGGGGGAAGTGTTCTGACGATCAGTTGCCAAGCAAACTTCTTCATTTGTTTCTCAACCGTCTCCGCTTGACTCGCCACCTGTGCCGCACTGCTGATCGTGTTCCGGCTGATCAGATAGTCACCGGCGTCAATGTCTTCTTCTACTGCTTGCTGCCTGGTCAGCCGATTCATATCGGTCACGTCTACAAGTCAGGAGTATACCCATCTACTTAATAACGCTGTTTATGGTACCTAGGCGAATGGCACCACATTTGTTAAAAAAAATTTTCGAGGAGGCCAAAAATTTTTGCTTTATTTTAAATTTAATTTTTTTTGAAAATCGTCTTAAATGGGTGCAGCATGTTTCTTGCTTCATTAGGTAACAAGTTACATTGATTTCAAATCCGATTGAAACAAATTTGAATCGAGTCTCCTTTCTACAGAAAATGGACGTTGAAAAACAACGAATTCAATTTTCGAGGAAAATGACCTTCTACGGCTGAATTACAATTCAAAATGCATCTTGATATCTCATACTCTGTTCCACATAAAAATACATCACTTCCTTTCCTCCTATGAATAAGCGAACACAAAAAAACGTTTTTTTTTTCGTTTCTAGTTGCGAAAACCGTTTTCGGAGAATTTTTGGCCGTTTTTGTATTTTCTAAACTGCGCAGCACGGAGATGCATTGCCCATCTCTACTTATAGTCCCTTGAGTGTACAATACACGCATATACAGGGTGTCCCAAGCTAAGTGTTCCGCTGTTGAACGTTTTGGGCGCGCGACTATGTGAACGGAATTCAACCAAATTTCAGGCAAATACTGCCAAGGATAACTTAGATGCCTGCCAATTTTAGGCAATATCCATTGAAAGGCATAACGTCAATTCATTTCAGGCAACTGGACAAGCTGAAAATTGGCAGGTGTCTCAGTAACGATCAAACGTGGAACACTTGGAATGGGACACTCTGTAACAATACGTAGGAGGGGAACAAACTTTATGAGCACAAACAAAGCCTTTTAGGCGCTAAAAAATAAAACAAATAAAGTGGAGAATAAGTTTTTGAGGTTCAACTTAGTTATTTTGTGCTCGCGCTCTTCCAAACTGCCTAGGTAACAACACTTACAAATGTTTAAAAAACGAACCGAATGCAGACGTCGACGCCGCTGTGAAAGGAAATTCGACGGCTGGTTCTACTTTCAACTCGGGAAAGCTGTCCATACCGGCTGACAGCGTTCCGCTGCTTTCAAGCTGAGTTGTGGCGTCTAAAACAGATACAACTGCAGCTACTACTAGTCAGGCACTTAACGCCGTTTATGGTACCGACACCATATAAGGTGCCGGTATCATAAACGGCGTTAAGTGCCTGACTGTACTACAGTACATAAGGCGGTTCCGTTACCAGCAAAGCTGGAGCTGCCTTCAAATTCGGTGACGTTCATCAAGTCTGAGATCGGTAGAGTTGCGCTTGGCTGTTCAGGTTCGAGATCGACTAAATCCGGCTCCATCCTTCGTGTGCTCTGAGGTGTCCGCTGTTTTCGTCTCTTCAACTTGCTTTTCAACAACGGATGTCCGTGCACGCGACGCAGACTCAAGCCATCCTCGGGTGCACAACTGCGCACGGTGTCATTGGCTATCTCCGGCCTGTTGCCCACTTCAGGATTGGCGCGTGTTGACTCCGGTACAGGAAACAACGGCGAGCCGACGGCTGTGCTACTTGCCGGTCCAATTTTGTGAGACTGACTTTCATGTTGCCACGCCGAAAACAGACTTTGTCATTAGCTAATAGTCAAGAAGCGTTTACAAGATACAGTTTGGCTTTTTAATAGTACACAATCTCTCACAGACAAAGTTTAGATGGTTGAGTTTCGTGGCAAAAAGGCTGATTTTGCAAAACCAACGAACATACCTCAAAGAACATTTGCACAGTAGCCAGCACACTGGTTACTTTGGTATTTATCTCGATCACGTATGATTTTAACTCATGGTAAGCAGTGCACTGAACTGGCGCAGCACATGTGAAAGCCATTTCTTCGCCCGATCAGCAGCCAACTATTATGCGTTCAAGAACTGCGCTCTAGAACAGCAAAGTAAGAAAGAAATTTGCTTAACAAAATGCTGCATAACGTATTGCTACGAGGAATCGACCTTCAAAAATACAACCAGTCCTCGACGAATCTTGCAGTACTTTAATGAAGACAGAAACGAATGTTCAACGGTACACGTACAGTAGACACCAACCATCGTATGAAACGACGCAACAAAACAAGGAAGTTATCTGGCCACTTCACGTATGTAAAGTATCAGAAATCGGGACAACTCCAAATACAGATGACAAGCAAGCAAAGCAAACGGATTACAGTAGGAAACAATGCAATATACGATACGATATACCAGAGTACATCTATGTATAGTATACTACGTTCGACAACAAATATTAAAGGTCAAACTACGTCAATGCGCAACTGGGAGCCGTTTTCCAAATTCATTCCAATCGATTTCTGGTTTGTGCTGCCCTAGTACGGCTGGTATCGGCCACCACCGCTAAAACTAAAAAGGCAAGTAGTGTAAATGCTTACGTACTGAAGGAAAAGATATGACCCGCTCGTCCTCTTTCTTCAGTGTGTACTATACCTTTTAAGCTTAGTTTAGTTCAAAAAATCTTTCTCTTTAGTTAGCACCGAGACCTATTTTTTCTTTCGTTGTCCCAGACAGTGCACCTCATAGCTTTCAGTACATAATTGAAGCGCAGACTAATAAATAAATGACTGTCACACCTGTAAATTTTTAAGTCATTTATATCAAAATACTGCTGACTGACAGTGTCAAACAATTGTGCAAGTTTGCATAGCAAAAAGCCTACTGAATTCCATATACTGAGGGGCCGACTCTATTCAATTTTCAATAGTTTCTTAAAAATTTCCTTAATTAGAAAGACGCATAACTTACCCTTGAGATAGTGCTCACACTGAACGATTATCATGATATGGTAAGCTGACCATTATTGCAAATAAGGCATTCGAATTGAAAGAAAAAGAAATGTTTCCTCGTTTTGTCTATTCGTGGACTGAGCCATTTCTTCGTCTGAACGCTTCAACTTTCCCCAAATCCCTATTGCTCCTATGAACAAATATGGTAACACCGCTTACCCTCCGCCATCGCCTCTAGGCGTATTACAACGGTTGCACTCTTTTCTGAACGCAAAGTTTGTGTTATGACAGGAAGCGCATTCCCAGTCGTTAGATCTGCGTTCCATGTTCGCTCCCGTTCCACGGTCACCTCCGCCGCGTCCTAAAATTTGCACAATACACCCGAGCAACTATAGAATCTAAAATCAGATTAGAACAAAGTTTTCGGCTACAAATGCGTGCGTAGTTGAATGAAAAATGCCGCATTAATCAGCACCTCCTCTAAAATCCCCGCGTCCGCCTCCGCCACGGCCTCGGAATCCGCCACCTCCACGATCCCCACCACGACCGCCTCCGCGACCTCCTCCACGGCCGCCACCACGATCGAAACCGCCTCTACCGCGACCTCTGTCGAACCCGCCACGACCGCCTCCGCGACCTCCTCCTCTGCCACCACGACCGCCGGCTGATGGTGTGTAACTGGCGATACTGACTTCCATTGGAGCATTACTGCCAGGAAAATATTGGCCTACAATAATAAAGAAAATTAATAGACTCCAACTAACACAACGCTCATAAAAAGCAAGGTCTGCACACCAACGCCCCACACCCGAAATTCTGAATCACCAGGCCTCCAGATTTTTAGGAAGCATTTTCACAGGCCACTGTAGTTTTTAAATTTTGTTTCGGAAAGTGATCGCAAATACAGTGTCCACGCTAAGTGGTCCACGCATAATCGTTTGCCTCGCGTGACCAAGTGAACGGAATTCAACCAAATCTCAGGCAATATATTCTGTTGAAAGGCATGACGTTAATTCAACAAAACGTGAAATCAGAGATTTTCAGTGTTCCACCTATTCAAATTGAACTGAGCCTCATCAGACCAGGGGATTCGATCTGAAAACCCATCGTTGTGATCTTCCTCTTCCAAAACCCACTGATAAATCCACAAGACGATCGGGGTCGTCTTTGTTCAGCGCTTGCAACAGCCGTAGTCGATTATGGCCGTTAGGCAGCAGTTTTTTGGGTTAGACAAACTGTGCAACGTGAAACTGCAGGCTGTGCTGTGGAATCTCAGTTCACTCCTTTGGCCACTGTCTCATTACTTGCAGAACTCAAAAGCACCCGCTTTGAGCCATTTCGTACTCCTCTTTTTCTTTATTTCCTTGGCTGAGTTCGGTGGCGGTGCAAATTCAGTTTAACCACAAAAACGGGTGAACATCAGGGAAATCACACTGGATATTTTCAGCTAAGTGAAGATGACCTTTCAGGCAACGGACAGTAGCGGAAAATTGGTAGGCGTCTCATTTTCCCTTGATTTCCCTTCTATTTCTACGAAATTTGGTTGAATTCCGTTCACACAGTGGCGCGCCACTAACGGTCAAACGTGGAACACTTGGCACATAACCTGTACATTTACATAAGTCCATTTTAACCGATTTTTGGCAACCAAATTCCGATTTTTTACCACTGGAACCCCTAGTCCATTAAGCCGTTCGGTAGCTGTTGCATGTACGGTCAAACTGACCATTGAATTTTTGAATGGCTGCCTGTGCGTCGCTCTCTCGGATGAAACTGACCGACGCCTCTCCTTTCGGAGCACCGGTCTCTCGGTCCGAATAGATCTTGATCTTGAAGCCTGTCTGCGTTTGTCCCTTCTCGTCCGGCTGAACAAGACAAAATCACGCATTTATAATCTCAGAGACAAAAAAATAAAGACCTTCAACTCTCCGGCCGACTGGAAAAACTCGGCCACCAACTCTTCGGTGGCAGCCATACCAACGTTCTGCACGAAGACAGTATCTTTCATTTCCACCTTTTCATCTTCTCGTCGACCGCCGCCGTAACCGCCGCCGCCTCCTCGATCGTCCCGACTGTCATCGCGGCTGAATCTGCTCGGCCGTCCGTCCCTTCCGCCTCTGTCGTCGCGCCCCCGACCGCCGCCGAAGCCACCACCACCGCCGCCGCCGCGCCGATCTACAATAGAGTCGGTTGGTTCGGTTCAGAAGCGATCGGAAACGATTTGCCAGAGGGACCCAAATTGAAATTGCAGATAGATTGTACGGCGGTGAGAACGAAATGAGCAGGAGGTATATAAGGTTGTTACACCTTTTTACTGTACCTTGGTAACCGCCTCCACGTCCACCGGGCGGCCCGCCGGGTCTAAATAGAGACGAGTCTGATTCTGTTGGATTCAATTCTTGCACTGGCGCCAATGGCGCACATAACCTCTGCTCTACACTCGTCAGCGCAGCGCGTTCCTCCTTTTCGTACAGGACTAATTTTTGGACTGAATGTTTGGTGAGTTTGGGTGGATTTACCGACCAGCCAGTTCAACCGACTTGTTATCAGGATTCTACGACTCCGCGCAACATCACAAATACATTATGTAGCACTGCTAAAATCGGAGCCTCCTCACATCAGCACCAGAAAGAAAAATCGTGGTTATGCACTCACGCAACAAATTGCGGAAATTGCATGCCAATTAAAACGAAACAGTTAATCAACGAGAACTAATCTCCCCACAAGCAACTGTGAAACTTTCTGATCAAAGAAGAATCTAAATTTTTATTTTTTTTGGAAAAAAATACCAAATCTGTCGCTTGCAATCAATTTCGGTAACTGACGGGACGCTAAGGTCAAGTCAGCGGGTTAACAAGACAAATTAGCTGACCTGGTGCCTTCACAAACTAAACCATTAGGGAGTAACTGTTGCTAGACGCACGCTTTAACTACCCAGCCACCCAAACTCACCTTTACAGAGAGATACGTATTTTAGGCGGAAAGATTGAGAAAGAGTCTAGAGAGGCTGCGCGCGGGCAGTAGCGAGTTTGCACAATAAGCGGTGCATGACAACTCTTTTCTGACTGCCCAACAATTCCACTTCCACATTTAGGTATAGTGCCGTGCCGTGGCAGAGTACTGTAACTCGATCTGTGAAAAAGAAAGGACACGTTTGTGCCGCGCGAGGCGACGTTACACTTGGACAGGCAGAACACAGCAAAGACTCGCACTGAGCCCACCACCTACCTGCTGGCATGAACGCACGCTTTACGGTAGAAGCACCGTATCACCCAAACGTGTCTGCCTGCCTCTGATCGAGCTACCTTTAGATTCAAACCGAATAGACAGACTGTAACTGAGTTCTGAGTACACACTAGCCCGCTGTAACTTTTTAAACTAATATACATATCCTTGCCTAGCCTTGCAAACTGAACCGCGACAGGCACGAAAAAATTTGCAGATATCCTTAGCCCACTGGGTCATCGTATACCGATACTTTTGTTCTGCTTAAGTCAGTCCCGAAATTTTAAGTTGCATTTTATAACGTTTCCTACGTTCAAAGCCATACGCAAATCTCACCGCGTCAACCCGAACATTTGAGAAGAGAAACCGCCCGATCGATGACAGTTTTGAAACAAACTTTAGTATCCAGAATTCTAAATTTCTTGCTAAAATTACAGAATAAACTCACCAAAAATAAAAATGTATGTTTCATTATGATACGACATTTACGTACCTACATAGTGAAAGTAAAAAGAGAAAAATTGCAAAAATTCGTAACGAATTATTATAGTTCATTTAACCCTCAATCCTTCAACGAATTTTTTGAACTGCGATCGCCTTGCTTGAGCGTTGCTCACAATACAGCTACTTTTAAAGCAGCCTCTCCGAATTTCATACATGTAACAGGCCCGGGCCGGGGTGGGGGTTTCGCCCAGAGGGGGTCCAAAAATTTAAAAAGCTCCAAAACGCCTGGAAATGCGTTGTTAGCACGTTTTTCTCAGAAAGGAGACTACAAACAAATCGACATTTTAAGGCACCAAATAGCGTTTTAGAGTTAAAAAAAACAAGCAAAAAACGATAAAAGGGCCTGCCAAAACACTGATCAGCAGCGGAAACGCCAAAATCGGTTTCCAAAGGCTTTTCAAGCGAATTTTAAGGCTAAAAATTAGTTTGTTAGTATTGGAGCCACTACTAGTACCCGTATTTTAGGGTCGGGTCTGGGGAGGTGGGTCCTTAAACTGTCTCTGGGGGTAAGGGGGTTGGCCTTTCTAGTTAGGGGTGACCACTCAACCCCCTTGTACATGTATGCTGAAATTCTAAAGCACGGTACGTCATTAATAATGCATAGACAGCAGCAATTTCGCCTCAAGAAGCTGCACAGCACTAATCGAAGCAACTGTTATTATAAAAGATCTTTAGCTAACGCGCGGACTGGGAGGAAGAAAGAGGTAAGACCTACCCTCCACGGCCTCTGAATCCGCCTCGATCGCCTCCGCCACCGCGGAACGGCGGACCACCGCGTCCGCCACCTCGACGATCGCCACCTCCTCTGCCTCTGTCCGAGTAGCCGCCACCGTCACGACCCCCTCGGCCTCCTGAAATACTAGGCTATTTCACATTTTCCTTCATCTTCGGTTAACCGAAGAGAAAGTCTTACCGCCGTAGCCACCACCACCACCACCGTCGTAGCCACCACCGCCGGAGTAACCGCCTCTTCCCCCTCCAGGAGGACCACCGTAACTGGAAGGCGGTCCGCCGTAGCCTCCGCCTCCGCCATAACTCTGCTGCTGAGACGACTGACCACTGGATGGAGGCTGAGCACTCTGCCCTCCGCCGTGTTGTTGGTAGTACTGGGCGTATGCAGCGTACTGGTCCTGCGACCCCTGCTGCTGAGTCGGCGGGCCACCAGAACTAGAACCTCTCGACGACGGCGGCCCTCCCCCCTGCTGTGCAGCTTGTTGCTGTTGCTGCTGCTGTTGTTGGTAGTACTGAGCGTACTGCTGGTAGTACTGCTGATACTGAGCAGCTATCTGCAAACCAACCAAGATAAATTAGTCCATGCCTCCAGGCCATTGCATGTTCTGAATGACTCAAAATATTCTCGGGCCGCCTTTTTAAATTTTCGACTGGCACGTGAAATATCAATATGATGCTTCCATATTAAAATTATTGAAGTAAACATGCATGGGCCGGAAAAATCCGGAGGGCGGTTGGAGACCTCGGGTGGGGGATACCGGAAAAACGTCCAAAAAACGCTTATTTTGTCTTAAATAAGCGAAGATTTTCTACCTCCGAGAGGGGGGCATGGGCCGGCCAGGGCGAGGGGAACACCCCCATACCCTCGGCCCATGTATGGAAGTAAAAGAATGAAATACCTGGGGATCGTACTGGTAGCCTTGCTGACCACTTTGCTGCTGAGAGTTAGAGGACGGCTGTTGCTGATAACCTCCATAACCAGACTGTTGTTGATAAGCTGAAACAGCATATGAGATGCATAACCTAAACCGAAAAAGTCATCAGACCCTATAAAAACGAGTGGTGCTAACTAAACTATAAAAACGTTGCTTTCCTTCTGACAGCAGTCACTTAATTGAAAAGAATAGTCACTAGACACTACAAGTGCTGCCAAACTGCCATAGCAGGTGTATTATTATGATACCCGTACTTAGGGTACCGCTGTGGCGCCGGCCCGGAAACCATGACCAAGCGTAGCAGTACAGTACAAGTTTATGGTACCGCAACCATTATGTGGCGTTAAGGGCTTGACTAACTGTACGAATAGACAGAATAATACTTGTCAACTACTTACCTTGTGGCGCTGCTGAGCCACTCATTTCGCCTTAGCGTAGGTTCGGCGTCAGACAATGATATCCAATGATAAACAACGCCGTAAACGAACACGGCGAATTTTGGCAATAACCGATCGTGGTTCAGTGAACAATTAAATCGAAGCTACACGCACAACTCCTTTCTTTATTCCCTTCTTAAGATTCACTAAGGTCCGACGCGTATGAAAAGCACTATAACAAGTAAACCGTTATTTTATGCCTTACCATAATCAAGAAAAAGCAACACCAAGAATGCTCCACTCGGCGGTTCTGCCGTAGTCAGCTGGGCGACCATGCGCTGCAACATAATTGCGGAAAGGCGTTTCCGCGAATCCCTTCCCGGTCCCCTGTTGCAAACCTGCATTGCAACCCTATGATTTAATTTATGGGCTTTATACTTCACTTTCTTCTCGTGGTGCAATTATGTCGATAAAGTTGCCATGTTTGCAAAAGAACTGAAACGTAGTAAATATGTCATTTTCTTTCGCACTCTTTCCATCGTCGTTCACACCGGGCAAATTTCACCACGCTCACACTATTGCTGTGGTCAATTTGTCAATTACCAAACTCTGCAGTACAGACAATTCAAATGCAGAACGGCGTCAACATTAACATGCTGAGTCGAATTTCTTTGCTCGACCGATCATTTAAGTCATTTTACGTTAACGCAGGATGCTGACGCAATGGTCGACCGCGATTATGTTGCAAACGCATGCTTGCTCAGCTGACTACGACCGACCCGCCAAGTGGAACATTCTTCGTGTTATTTATTCTTGCCATAATAAAAACCGCAAATCTAGCGAACTAAAGCATTCTGTACAGATGCGCGAGTAATGTTCTGTCGGAATACACGAATACAGTAGCGCGCTTTAGCGCAAAAAGAGGATCGATTTGAGCCGATTGTGCCTTTTCGATAGAATAAAGCGATTTTCTTGCCAGAAAGTGGTCATAAAGTGTTAAAACGATCAATTTTGTTTTTCAACACAAATTTGTAGCCACTCCGACTGAACGATGATCCCTTGCGACAACAGAAATCGACAATATGGTTTGTTAATTAGTTGTCTAAATTCAAGGGCTACCTAATGACATAAACCATTTCCTCCAGCTACTAGGCAGGTTAGAAAAACATTGCTTACGGTGCGGAAACTTAAACCCAATTTCGGTCACTTCTGCTCTTCTGAATCTAACTGTTAGCATGTCAGAAGTCTGGCACTGGTCGGGTCGGGGTCTGACCCAAATTCTGGGGAAGGGTACTAAAAATTAGTGTTGTTAGGCTCTTTTTTTAAAAAAAGCTTTTTTGAAGGCCCATTTCGAAAATTTTTTATTTTATTCACAGTATGGAAATTTTGGGGGAAAATCGCTGAATTTAGCCTCAGATATACATTAGGAGTGCAGTTCTATCAATTTCTTGCCTATTCTAAGCCTAAAAATAGGTTTTGAACGGCAGCAGCCACTCTGTGAGCAATGCTGCAGGTAGAATGTCGACTCTCAGACTGTAACACTATGTTTAAACCAAAGTATCAGCTTTTGTATTTAAAGTTGCTTCTGATGCATCCTTGCATCTCCTACAAGCTATATTTCATGCTTGAAAAAAATTTTGAGAAAAAAAAATTTCGAAATCAAAAATTTTCATGAAAAAGCTTTTTTTGGCTTTAAAAAAATTTTTTTACAACTCTACTAAAAATGCTCACTTCCCTTAAAAATTGTAAAAAGCGCTAATTTGGGCTCAAAGTGCTGTTTTACAAGCAATGTTAGTGCCTGAAAATCTGGAACATGGTAAAAATTTGCTGAAAAAATTACTTGCCTTCCAGAAAAATCGCAGTGAGGGGTGGTGAGAAATGTCGTCGAGGGAAGGGTCCCGATCGGGGGTGCCTGGTTAAATGGAGGCAGACCCACAAGACCCGTCCGTCCTCGGCTATGAGCTTTGCACCCGAAATATGTAAATTTTGGATGGCCTTTAGTGTTACATCTTTAAAAGTATTCCCGTGTTAGGGCATAGTTGGCAGAAATTATAACGTTTTTTTTTTCGGGAAAAAATGAGACGGCGTTTTCAGAAGTTTTTCAGTTTTTGTCTAATATCTCGCTAACCGGGCTCTCGAATCGTGGTTTACAGCGCCAAAAAGGCCACCATTAGTGCTATCGAACCATGAGCATCTGTATCAAGAGAAATATGGTGATCGTTTGAGCTTGAGGGGGACTAAGAGATAAAAAATTGGCCAAAAAAGTGGCAGCCGAGCCGACCTGACTTTGAGGGATGTAGCTGAGATTTTTTAGGGAGTCGCTGATGTTCGAACATGCACCGTTGGTGTTCGTTTGACAGCTATTTTAACATAATTGGATACCAACCGGATCCGCGAAAAAAATTACTTAACCACCTCTCTATAGCTAAGCTGACTTTCGCGCAAACGCAAAAGGGTCACACGAAATTTGCAAAAACTTAGTTCGTACGGTTCACCATAGTAGATATCTATGTACCTATAAAGTACCTACGGGTATAAATTTCCTCTGGACCATGTTATCCCAGGCGAGTGTGTCGCCAATCGACGACACAGCTGCGGGTAAAAAGACATGAGTTCAAAGTTCGTGCCGCTTGGGCGATCCAAAATCCCCTGACTTTTCCCTGTTCCTCTGACAAATTTTAAATCCCCAGACGGCAAAACTGACTTTTAGGGGTCCCTAACAAAAATTTCAATTTTATCTACCCTATTCAGTTCAATCCTCTAAACCTAAGCCTAAGCCTAAGCAAGAAAGCGATTAATTAATATTATAGTGGACGCGGACGGAGGGAACGTTAAAAAGTCAGTTAAGCCCCCCCAGGCACAAAGCCTGAAGTTTAACATTAATAATTGCCTATGAACGACCCTAGCCTTTTTTGGTATGGCAAACCTAACCACACAAGACCTAGGGCCTATTACAAACGTCCAAAGAAAACCAGAACAGGTAAAAAACTACTCCGTTTGTCATATTTTACACGCCTACACCAAAACAACTTTAGTGCAAATAAAGCGAATCTCTTTCGCTGATTAGGATACTGGGCGTCTAACTAAACCACGGGGGCGTGGGGCGTCCATGCATAGAGTTCTACATTGTATGTAGATACAGCACAGCTAGCTGTCAAACTCTATGATCTATGATGAGCTGTATGCAAATCATACGCTAAGGTTTAGTGACGACTCAGTTGAAAAAAAATCACATTACTACCTCCCCTTCTACTCTCAATTCCGGACGATCATCAGGTACATCAGATGTGGCCCCAGTTCGATGCTCGTCCGAGGGATAGTGATGAAAGCGTTTCACAGTATACATATAACACTTACTCGTCTACTCTCTTTCTCATTATTTGTGTGTTCTAGTTGCAATATACTTCTTCACTGCATAGCCATTCCTGCCACAGTGCAGTACATACATAGTGTTTGAAAACGGAAACTTTTCACCATACTGAGTTCATACAAAAACCTTAGATTTGCGGAAAAATTCAGACGGCTGTAATTCCGTCAATTTAGCGTGAAACGAAAAGATTTATACGTTGAAATAAATATTATTCTGTGTTTTCCTCTATTAACTTATTCAGTACGAATCCTAGCCTGCTGGCATACATGGACCGCGCGGGGTCCGTGGGTTTGCCCACCCCCCAACTTAGGCTCGACCCCCAAACGATCCCACCCACCCATCTGAAGCCGATATTTGTTCCTGACCCCACGTAAAAAAATCGCCACGACCCCCCCAAACCGGCAGGTCCACCCCCAAATTTTCGGATTTTGACTACCCCAACCCATTTTTCCGGCCCATGTATGCCTGCTGGCTGTCATCCATAGCACTAAGTTTTGTTCTCCAATACCCTTTAATAGTACCATACATTGTACACCGTATATTGTGTTAAACTCTGTTCGTAACATTGTACCATGTTTCGTTCGGTTGGTCAATGGTCTGTCGCAGTCGCTGTAGTAATAATGAAGGAAGTGCACGCATAGCCCAACAAGCAAGACTGAGAAGCAGTAGCGCAGCAGTATCGAGGCTGGTCGAATACCGAACAGGCATGCAAATGACGTACGCCTGTTATCTCGTAAAACGCGCCCACTATATGGCCAGCGCATAAAGCTGAGTAATCAAGTAACCAGCGCAACGTCGGATAAACACGCCACAACGACGCCATATGCGACGAGGAAAAGAGCCGAATAATCGAGAGAAAGCAGCTTCAGACAATATCAACCGTCTCCACCTGAACTGTAAACTTTATTTCACTTCACCAAACCACACAGCAACGATAAGCAACTGCCAACCGAGTCAAATCAACCTCATCCCCGTCCAATTCTGTGCAGTCAGGGTCAAAGTAAAGCAGTTGCAAAAGCAAACGAATGACCCTGAAAGCACACTTCTGCCTGCAGATGACGCTCAGTTAAGATACGAAAGTAAAATTAGACACAAAAAGTAGGAATGTAGCCGTTACACCAGTTTCAATAAATAGTGGTAACTACATACAGACCAATTAACCAAGACAAAGGTACATCTTATGAAACAGCGTACTTACACCAGAAAGTCGATTGTTCGTTCGTACAGCTAGTGAATTTACCACTCCAACCAAAAAGTTATGCAATCAAAAAGTACAAGTACAAGTCCTACCGGTTAACTACAAATACGTCGACAACAACAGATCGGAGGAAACCAGACCGAAGGACAGTGGATAATGTTTGTGAGCCAGACTAGGTGCTATTTGTTGTTTAGAAAGAAACACTCACAGCACGAGCCAAGCCGCATAGTAGAACAAAAGAACAGTGAACTTACAGTACCACTTTAGACCTTCTACGGCAGCATAAAGACATTTCAGTTTGTACACCGTCAGTAACATGCACACCAACCGGTACAGCACAGTAGAATTTTGCTAATCTTCGGAAAACAAACGGAAATCCCATTAAACGCGCACATTAACCAGCCGAGAGAGAACTTCTCAATCTTTACCGCCTGTTGTTGCCGCTACTGCAAAAAAGAATAAAGGTAAATTTAATTGGGTTATGGTCCAGAACATCTAACATGGTGGACAGGAGGTACTAAAGTAAGATTTGAACTAAATCCGAAACGCCAAAGTAAATTCACCATCAAAACAACACCGAACACCCATCTTACCGTCTATTGGGTAGCCATAACTGAAGAACAGTCAGCAAATTAATAACAACCTCGCTCTCGAGTCAAGGTGCATCTCCTAATCAGGATTTTTGGAGGAATTTGTTAGAGACAAATGTGCTTAAAAGATCTGCAAATTGAAGTTGCCGATTTAGGAGGCAAATATCTGTATTCCGTTGAGACTCCTAATACATAAACATACACATGAAAAACACAACACGCTAACACACACACGACTCGCCTAACACGCAAAAACATTTTAGACTTAAATCTACGTAACACATCGGTGGTGGCTCATGCAAAAAGATGAGGATGATTTGGAATGGAATAAGAAAGTGGTTGATTAGAGGTTTGATCGAATCCCTTTGGGACGAGTCTAACCGGACCCAGACATACAACAAGACATGTGTAGGTTGCAGACGGTCAGTAATTAGGCTAATAGCTGTGGTTGCATTGAAAGTGAGGCGAGCGTGTGTGAGCTAATGAATGCAGATGCATAATAAGAGTTTGAAGGTGGTGGCTCTGGCGTGGTGGCCGGGCAGTGGACGTACATGTGCGTGATGCCTTTGCCTGCACCGGCAGCTCGACAACCCCCGAATCGATACGGCCGTTGCCGCGCTGCGACGGCCGCCAATAAAAAGCCGTTCCACTTTGACGCTGCTAATTCTTAGCAGCCCGTCCGGTCTTAGGAAACCAAGAAACTTACGAATAATAATGATGACAATAATGGCCACAATTACGCAGAGAATAATTATCATCTTGATGTTCTTCCACCAGTACTTGCGTTTCAGCGTGGCCGCCGATTTCTCGAACTGAGACGCACCCTCTTGCAATGCGTCTGCAACTCTCTCAGCGTAAGCACACAAAACTACAACGGTCGATTGGGTTACGGTAGCAACGAAGCTCTAGTTGAAAGCCACCGAAGCAATTTGTTTGGTGAAACTGATTTCTACCGTAAACCAACGCGGGATAAAAGTAAAAGCCATCCGACCTGCGATCTGCAAAATTCGAAGGAGAGAAAGCAAATTAGGAATGAGCGCAGCACAGAGAGAAGACAAACCAATCTATAGTACATTGAGCAACGTTTATAGCCTAAGCGTGCAGTGTGCCCGAAACAAAGCAAAAGCGCGACGACAAGCGTGAAGGACGGAGATTGCCGTTTTTGTCACCTGCCCGATCGTCCAGCGTAGATAGTTTTTGGTCTCGTTCGAGAACCTTGTCCAAGTTATGCTTCATTATATCAACCACCTGGAACAACCAATGCTCACTTCACTTCATGCGCGCAAACACTTGCTTGCACACACTTCACACAAACACACACCCTGCGCATTACGCAACGTGCAACCCTACTGTCTTAACAATCGGTGCCTTTCCAACTCACCCTCTTACGAAAACGAAATTTGACAAATCTGGATGTGAACAAAAATTATCGATACAGGCACGCAAGTTGACAAATTATCAACAGCCAGATATAAATTGTAAAGATCACTTATTACGCTAATTACGAGAATTCGAAAGATTAGCAGTTAGAAGACCTGTGGTAGTCAGGCACTTGCCGACAAAGTAATGGTATCCAGAAATAGGACACCATTTCGGCTGAGGCGGTGGCAAACTTTCAAGTCCTGAGGGCGGGCTGAGGGCGTGGCGGCGGCTGAAGGGATGGTAAGCCAAAAAGTCCGATTTTTGGCTAAAATCAAGGTTTCTTGCCTTATTTTTCGTTAAAATAGTTTAAAATAAGCTGTTCTGAGCTCATTTACACTTAATCTTTGCATTCTTTTATCATGACTTTCTATAGATAATTATAAAATTTAAAAAAATTCCAAAAAATTCTGGGGGCGGCGGCGGCCTGAGGGGGCAGCTGAGAGCCTTGACGGGGGTCAATCAACCTCCTCAGCCCCCTTTTGCCCATGCCTGATTGATGGTATCGCCACAATACCCATGCAAGGGCCCCAGATTATGTGGTTAGGTGCGCGACTGTACGAGCTGCTTGGAAACAAAAACATTTGTTCGAGTTTGGGGTGCATTACACGCATCACCAGCTAACATGCTAAACTAGCAACTAATCTTGTGTTAGTGAACTAAATAGCACAGTTGATGGTTTCGCCACAGATCAATCGAATAGACGGAAGCCAAGCGGCATGACTTAATCAATATTGCGAAATCGAAGCGGCATAGACGAAGCAAAATTATCTTATCTGCCGACCAGCTGCAATGACAAATAGGAAAGCAAACGTTAACGACCTACGAACTGGGTGTAAAAACAATTTCTAATCGAGCGTGACTATTTTATGCTAAATTCACACCATCAGTTGCGCTCATTTAAGCAAAACTACGATAAGCACTTGTACTGCCTTCATTATTCTTCTAATATATCTGATACTTTATTACTTGCGTATAACTATACATGTAACAGGTCCAGCGCCGATGGAGGAGGGGATGGGTGTTTGTCGTCGGCAAGAAGGGCCAGAGCCCAAATTCTAGGGGAGGGGTTGGGTACTAAAAACGCTCAAAAGTCGCAATTTTGGGCAAAAAATCGTGACCAATCGTTAATTTGGCCTCAAATACGGCTAAAAAGTTTTACAGTCTATTGTCTTATTTTAGTGTCTGAAATTCTAAAAATTTCTGAAAAATTACTTTCCAGAAAAACCTGAGAGGGTCGAAAAAATCGTATGGGGGTATAGCCTAAGTGGGGTGGGGCAGACCACTGTTATATGTATGTGTATAACGCCGAGCTGTATAGTTGTGATGTGAGTTGGAAGAGGGCGAAGTTAGAGAAAGCAAATACTAAAGAGAAGTCTAATATTGCGCATTGCAACATGCCGTCTGTCTAGTAGTAGCAGTTAGAAAAACTGAGCGACAGTGAGTAGAGAGATAGAGAGAGCAGATCGCAGGGGTGGCCAACTGCCTACCACGCACCTGCTCGATCGTCCAACTGTGAAAGTTTGGAATCCCTCTCTAATACTTTCTCAACATTCACTTTCATAATGCCCACGACCTAAACCACATTGTCACCAACCAAGTACTGCCATACAGTGCCAAACCACCGACGCGTCCGGTTTGTCAGGCGCCAGACAGACCTACCTCATCCACCTGAGCCTGTGTCTGTTGCAATCGTTTGCTCTGAGCGCGCGGGGCCGGGGCATTCGGGTCTCCACCCGCCGCCGGTTGACCTTCTGCAGGCTGCGACCTGAAACAATTCACATATCCCTACTTTCTTTTTCACCCAACCAATCACTTACATTTCAGGGTTACCCTCACCACGAATCACGAAACCGAATAATTTGGTTTGCTACCAAGAGGTATGACTGTATTAGCAAAAGGAACGCGGCCTATACACCAGCGGCTAGTTGCGACCTGGGACAACTACGTCACAATGGATAAATACAGACAGGCCGGCACAGCAAATATCAGCCGATATATCAAAATCAGATGCCGGGGCGTTGTTGAATCACCGAAAAAGCGCCGCTGCGAGCGCACTGAAATGGTTATGCCGTACGATGCAATAGACAGCCCACACAGATCGATTTTACGTCCGGCAGCGCGCAAAGTACTCGCGTTCAAACTACGTACATCTGCCTTGAACACAACATCGCCGCTCTCTGTCACGTACAGCTTATCCCTTGCCAGATCACCTTCTGCTGCTGGTGAAACTAATTCGCGCGTAAATATCCTACTGTTATCCGCCATTTGGCCAAGAAAGCCCATTCGCCCAACCAGATGTCAAATTCAACTTTTAGCTTCGGTTTTAGGCTTCGGCTTGGGTTCAGGCTTAGACTTAGGGACAAGTTTCTATGAAATCTCCGCCATGTGGCGGATAATAGGAGGATATATACTCGGAAGTGTGAATCTATGGCCAACAAACGTACGCAACTTACAGTACGCACGCACCTTCTCTTATGCAGCCAGCTATTCGTTGCGATGCAACTATCTATGTACGTACATGGAGTTTGGTGTATTTACCGCTCACATATGCAACGATGCATTACTCACTCACAGTCTGTACCAAGTCCGTTGCACGCACTTCAGCTTAAAAAAGGTGTACTCATAGGCTTCTTGCGCGTACTGCGCGTTTTGTTAGAATAATATATATAATTAACAAATTCGACAAGAACACAGTAAAGTACGCAGATTCGAAAAATCGAGCATGCGCCTAAATAGGACACCAGAAAAAGTTCGGATCACTGGCAGTTTAAGCACCAACTTCTTTTGCAGTGCTGACGCAGAAGTGAGCTTTGCATAACTTTGGCTCAACATCGAAAAGTCGGACTGGTTACAATTGATTCTCTCACCGGAACAACAGAGATGAGGCATTTCACCTGGAAGAGTACAGTACTACTACGCACCTACAATTTGTACAGTACATGCACTAATACAGACCAAAAGAACAAAAAACGAACAAAAATTAAACAGAGGAGCACTTGCAAATAAAATGCAGAAAACAAATCATAAACAGGAGTGAGAACGGGGTGCAGCAAGACGGTGCGACACCTCCAGCTCTGTAACCTGCTTTCACGAATTCGATCGCTCTAATGCCTCGGTTTTTGCTTCCGTGATATTTCAGTTCTCCGGCGAGGTAAAAGTCACTCTTGCGACTAGACGAACCGGACTCCAGACCGGATGCCGGACTGTGCGTGTACTGACTTGGAGCCTGGCCCTTTGCGAAAATTGTGTGCATGCGACCAGGACCAAATGAGTAATCAGCCTCCTCCAGTGCTAAAACAACTCTATGGACACTCCGACATAAAAGTAAGCTTTTTCATACCAACGATAGGCTTCCTGAACATGACTACAGTTCGGCCTCGAAAAGTAGCTCCAAATGCCGCCGTTAGACTGTCGCGACCGTGGTAAAATCTATCCAGTAGTGGGGTAGACCGGTCTCGAGTGTAATAGTCAGCTATTCTACTCATTTGGCCTTTTACATCCCCCACCACCACATCGGTGCAGTCCATTGGATGCAACCTTCCAGCTAAAGCAAAGTCACTCTTAAAGGCCGATACCGTGTTATTCCAATAAACCAACTATTCCAATAAGCCGCGCGCAGCTTATTGAAATCATTCTGGAGCGCACGGCATATTGGAATCAGGACTAGATCTACAGGCGCCAATGACACCCTTATACGGTAAAATTGCGTTCCGCTGCATTTTTTAAAAATCTATCAAAAAAGGTCATAGTCCCTGCCCCTTATAGTGTAAAGCCCCAGATCATGTTTTTCATTGGTAGCCCAGAATTTCTAATAAAAATCTTTGTTGTAGTTGTACAAATATTAGTCCGAAATAAATAAGTGAATGAATGAATGTTATAGTAGTGTTGGCCACATATTTTCGAGTTCCGTTCGTTTGGGTTCCTACTGCATCAATGTATGACTGCATGCAAATTTGCATCAATGTATGACTGCATGCAAAATTTGAGCGAAATCGAAGGACCTCGCCCAAACTTTGGCCGCTCAAAGGTAACATTAACTTAAAATTGAACTCAGAAAAGCGAAAGTTTTTCTTTCGATTGCTGTACGCACTCGATGTTTCAGGTTCAGGTTGAGACTTAGCAGACGTTTCAGCAGCAGGTTCCGGTTCGCTGTATGGCAACGGCTTCTCAGGTTCAGGTTCTGGTTCCGGTTCAGCCGCTCCGTCGTATGGACTTTCTTTGTTCACAGGAAACTTTCTGCACTGACTCGTTTGGCCCAACGGACGCCAGCCGACAGCCTGCCATGTGGCCGTAGCAAAGTCCAGAACCACTTCTAGATCGGTCTGGAGGCAACCAGGTTATAGAATGCTTGAGCTGACCTGACTACGTACCCCGACTGTACGCCAGTAAATAGTATCGCCAGATTCAAGCACGTTCTTCCTACTAGCGTAGCATGCTGGATCGAACAGATTGTATTTGGGATAGTTGCTGTCAGGCGATGAATTTGGGCTGAAGCCGAAGTTGAAGCACTTGCCAGTAAGCTCTCCCTTGTATACTGAAAGCCAACACTTATTAGCTGTGACTGTTCAAAAATCGCTCGAAGCTACAGTACTTCCAACGATCGCTGAAAATTTTTAAATTTTAAAAATGTAGTATAACGATGCGGCCGCGAACAGAGCAACAGCTAACCGGAGTACGGACTGGCACACAGAGACAAGGAAATAGTGAGAGCTTTACTGGAGCAACTAGGCAACTACACCGACCCGGAGAGGGCGGACGGGCCGCTTAAACACTGATAAGCAGGATGCTACCTACCGCTAACGTTACACCACATCTTTGGTTATGAATGAACGCCATAAGCTAGCAACGCTACAGATGTAACTTCAAACTCTGTTGAGGAACGTGCTCGAAGCCAAATGCTCACAGAAAGTTGCATCGTTGGCTGGGAATGTATACTTTCTGTGTCTGTGTCACGACGGCCGATATCTCTGTTGTAACATGTGCTCTGCCACCTACACTATACTGTATAGCCAGACAATGTTGCTAATGCTACTATCTATGTGCGCTGAAGGTGCCCTGTCACGATTTGAAGAACAGCGATACTGTACGATGTAGTAATACTACGCTTGTATCCAAATTTATGCTCTGTATTTAATCATTCGTGCGTGCGTATCCAGCTGATTGCTTTACTTTGTGTTTTGTGTTCTACGATGGCCGATCCACAACTTATCGAACAAGTGGTCAGTCAGTTTTCATTCTGATTTGCCATAGACACAGTTGTAGATTGAGGCTACCTTGTTTTAGCGCCATATTTTTCCTGAGTTGGATCAGAACTGGTTCGACAGTCTGGCCGACAATCCTAATGCTGCACTCCTTCTTCAACAGCTATTCGAACAGGTACTCGTATGCGGTACCGCTAAGCAGTATGTCTAACTGTCAGTTGTACATCTTCTGCCTTGTAGTACGTCCAGACGAGGGACAGCGGTGGGTCGATGTGCCACCAATCGATTCGCGGCAGCCTGTCAGAGGGCGAAGAGGACAAGGCACTGCCGCAGCACCCATCCATTGCCACCGCATTTCGTGCCCGATAACCTCGTATACTTGACTGAGGGCGAGATAACGTCGGACTGTCAGATTACGCCAAGAGGCTCTCAGCAGTGCTTGCTGGCGATCAGCTTTCTCTCCAGCTACTTCCGTCGAGTCCGTCAGCCTTTTGAACAGTCCAGTTGCAAGGTAAATGTGTTGTTTCAGTTTCGGTTCTTCAGCAATATCGCCAGCCTGTTTTTCATGATGCGCCAGTTGGAACATGTTGAATTCGGCCAGATGTCTGCACAACTACGTCTCACGACCAGGCTCTTCACTACCCACCCAGGTATACGCACGCTCCAACTATTACGATGGATGTGGAGCAAAAGTGCTGTCTGTGACCCACGTTGTCATATGAACTGCCCCACGTTTTGGTTTCAGCTGTGGAAGCCCTGAAACGCGTCGCCATCGAGGATTTCGTCTACCCCATCGGCCGCAGGCACTGCGTCCACGAGGAATCAGCATCGCTTTCTGCAAACTCAGTGGAACGTGTTCAAGCGAGAGTGTGTGTGGACGCAGCAGGGGGCAGACAGGAAACGAAACCACTGCGCCCAGTGTTCCCAGCGGTCCGCGCCCCACCATCTCCTGTGGTATTTTGTTGATAACGGCTTTGCGGGTCTTCCTTCAAGACCTTAGGTTCAACAATTTGTCAAATCATTTTTTCAGCTGTCAGATGTTGGCGGCAAACACCTTCTGGCTACTTAAATGCGGTCACGCGCTTTACGGCAATGACTGCGTTTACGTAAGTTATGAAATTGCCGTCACTAGCAGATGTCCTGACCTGTCGACAGCGCATCGCAGAGAATGGTCAAGCTTTGGTCTTCAATCGCGGATCTACTACCCACTCTTCTACTATTTCGATGCGATAATCTCATTTAACCTTATCTGTTTATGCACAATTTATCTGTTAATAAAACCTCTGTCACGTAAACTTGAAGACGAACGACAGCCGGCTGTGGAGTAGCGGCTATTGCCAGTAGCTACCCCTGCAGCTGCAGAAATTTAAGTCGTGCTTTTGGTCTGACCGGTGCATCCACTACCCACTTACTACTATTTTGATGACAACTACCTTATCTGTTGATGCAACAATTTATCTGTTAATAAAACCTTTGTCACTTAAACTTGAAGACGTACACAGCTTGTAGTACATAAAAGTAGCTACCCCTTAATCTAAGGACGGTGAAATCTCTGGTCGTATCGCCAACGATCTACATTGTACCTACAAGGCACGTTGAGCCGCGTCTTGAAACCGGTGGATGGCTGGAAGCATGTAGTCGACATAAGGCCTACATGCCAGGCACTCTCTTAGTGACTGGCACCCAACAGCATGGATAACAGTGGCTTGGCAGTGAAAGAAGGGTACAGCGTCCGAGATGACGATATCAGGGGTCGCGAAATGGATGCTGCGCTACGTGTGATTACTTGCGCCTTCAAGATGTCGGTAGTAGCCATCTGAGTGCTGAGACTCTTGTCTTTCCTACTGCCTCGGGGTAAGATGCCCTGTCAGCAAGCGTACATTCAATCCTGCCACTCACCCTAACGTTGCCATCTTTGAGCAGTGCCACCAAAGAGCCATGCAGCATACCCTGGTGAACCTACCCCTGGCCAGCTAGTGGTCCATTGAGCATTGATGATATCAAGCGCCAATTAAAGCAAGTTCACCCGACTGCAGCCAGAGAGGCGATTGCAAGAAATGGGCTTTGAATGCTCCACCACCTCCTGTCAGCAAAGAAGAGTCACTTCTAGTCTAGTACGGTCAGACCGGGTCGTGCTGGTAGTGCTGGTGCCCGAAAAACCTGTCTCCCCACTGGATGTGGACAATGCACACTTCCAGCCACTGTTTCAACTGCCCTCGAAAAACCCACACCCTAGCTGTGGAGTCTTTATGGCTCAATCCTTTGGAGGCCTTTAAGTGGTTACACAGCTGGCAGTAGATACAACAACAACACTAGGGGTAAATTACTGGAGTGTGTTTATCCAGATCATAGTCTAGATCTGAGAGAAACTTAGCCCACACCTGCAATGACCAAATACTAGCTCTGCTTTGCTGGCAACTACCTATTTTCTGAGGTGCACTAAACATCTCTCTAGCACCGCTCTCCCAAGGCCTTATCTGGTATGGAAATTTGCCCAACTTTCACAATACTTTTCAAAGTCATAATAGGCTTTGTGAGTATAATATTCAAGTCGAGTTTTATGAGCTAGTTGCATCTTAACTTCAGCAATATAACTGACATGCTGCCATGCCAAAATCTCCTTCAACCCGGCATGTGCACATCTCTCCCTTGAAGTTCTCATAAAATTGCTACGGTCTGCTTTGTTGAATTATTTCTTAAAAAAATTTGCTGTTCTAAATTATTTTTACAAAAAATCTTACTTAATGAATGTAATTCTAAACGGGCCTCCATAACTGCTTTCATAGATAGGTAGGCAAATCTTGGAAAACCACCAAAATGAAGGTAGATATAATAATGTATGTAGTGTATGTAGCTAGCAACAGTAAGGGCATCTTAAGCTTGTAGTAAACCTGCTATCAGGTAGTATTTAAGCGTTCCGCCCGGCCGATTCATCGGTCAGTGTACGTGTTCTTTTCTCTAATAAACTTGCTCTACTGTGCCTAGTTTTTGAGACATGTTTGATCAAAATTTTCAAATGAAAAACACATTTCTCGAAACTTTTAAAACGAAGGCCATCACTAAATTCAGAATTGTCGTTTTTATTACCTAGTTTCAAGTGTTCAATTTCAAAATTCAGTAGAAAAAAATTTTGGGCATCCAAAACACACTAGGAACCATAACAAATCGTAAAATGGGGCAGTGAAACGGGTTGTATAGACGGGTACTCTCCTTTGTACAGTACATATACAGTACATGTACAGTACATATACAGTACAGTACGTGCTCACGCTAATAAGTGTGCTAATAGTTACTTTTCTCGCAGTTTGGACCGAACTTTCCC
>JASANB010000224.1:0-15657 GCA_030248155.1 Sabatieria punctata | reverse complement strand
CTATTTTTAGTATCATACTGTACGTGTTTGAGGCAGACCTTAGAAGGAAGGAGTTAATGAAAAAACTGCAAGCAACGGGGTCCACTGTATCATTACAGAATAGGCTAATTTTAGAACGAAATTTAACTAAATCAAAAGCTTTAGTTAGAGTGATGTTTTATTTACAAAGAGAAAAAAATTGAGAACAAACTTCAATTGATCATTGTAATTGGAAAATAAACGAACATTGCTGCCAAATGCTTAGAAATTGATGTACGTATTAAAACGTAAGATGCACAGTAAGTTCAAAGAATTTCGAAGCGGAATTTATAAAAACTAGTTGTTTAATACTTTCTTACAACTTTTTTATATGGTAAGACCGAAAGAGGAAATGGTGAATTACGGTTAAGCATAATATTTCCATCTCCCACATATATACAGTACAAGTAACAGATCGTTCGCCGAAGCGGAACAGCGGTTCTTGAGGTCAAATTCATGGGGGCAGAGTAATAAAATCGGTAAAAATCGTAGGAGTGCGCTAAAAACTTAAATACAGCTGTATTTAAATTGTTCGCTGTTGTTTTACAGGCAATTTTCTGAAATTGTAAAAAAGTGGCCCCAAAAATTGCAGTAGCCGAAATATCGATGACAGGGAAACTAGTCCACATTTGGCTACGAATAGGTAGCTAGAAATGGCTACAGTATAATTAGCTAAATTGGGCTAAAATAGCTTAATCCGGCTACGTAGCCATATCCGGCTATGTAGCCCTAGATGGCTACGTAGCCATTTATAGCTAAAAGCCGCTTTATTAGCCTAAGTTGGCTGAAACAGCTATGTATGTAGCCATTCAGAGCTGCATAACCTGATTACGCTATTTTAGCCCAATTTAGCTAATTGTAGCTACATAGCCTAAAGTGGACTAGTCTCCCTGACTGGATGAGCGGTAGTCTATAGCCTGTTACATGTATGGACAAAAGAAAAGGCTTGAAAAAGAAAGGTTTCTATTTTTAGCGACCTACGTACGTAGCCAAGTAGGTAGAAAGAGGAAATACGTACGTGCAGAGAGACCCGAGAGTAAGACTTAATAGAGTAGCGTCTGAAGAAGAGTGGCTTTGCCATGGAAACAAAATTAACTCGTCCAGGGACAGACAGAATAGTTGGTGGAGAGAGCAGAATATAGAGCTCGCAGTCAGGCAAACCTAATTGCACTGCTCGGCCAAACCCAGAGTGTTCGGCGGCAATTTACTGCTTTAATTTGGACTTTGAGACAATTTATACAATCGCACTGGCCGCTTGTCGCTTTAGTTTTGGCAATAGCAAGCGTTTACACAGCAGACCCTTTCTTTGCGCTCCAGCTTTTAGCAATTGATCACAGTGCTTTTCAAGAAAAAGTGCCTAAATATTTTATGTAGCTGCCTAAAAAGTGCACTGGGCACGCTGACGCACTCAGCTGATTATCTTCATAAATTCTAATAGACTAGCATTTATGTTGGTAATAAAGTAAGTTTGGCATAAAGCAGACATAGACCGGTGAGTAATAAGAGTGATATCACAAGAAACAAAGAAAACACAGATCAATTCAACATGGAGTGGTCGTCGAAGACGGACTTCCTCTGCTCTCTCACTTGTCTGGTCCACTTGTTCTGCTTCGCCTCCACTCTGTCCAGTACACTGGCCGCTAAACAACAACTCACTGTAGGATGGTCTGAATTACTCGACAGTCACTTTCAAGACTACCGAACTTGGATCTACCTCACCCTTCTATTGCACCGTTGCGAAAGCGAAAGACCGCAAAAATCAGCCGATCGCTGCTCATTTGGTGCTTTCCAACAAAAGACAAGCTACTGGGTCTTCCGAAAACATTTCTTTTTGCTGCCCTTATCTATCTCCAATACTGACTAAATAAGCTCAAATCTGGAACACACGTTTGAAAGTCCTCAAAATTGTGTGTATTTTCAAAGTTAGGGTGTGCCAGGCTTGCGAAATCCAAAGAAATTGAAGAATATGTGAAATTGTATAAACTGAAAACCTATAAACTAATCCATTTCTTTTTACTCACACACTTTTCGTCTGCTGTAGTTACGACGGCTTAAAGTAAAAGCTAGAATTCGGTCGGCTCTACAAAGTGACGTGTCGAAAGAAAATTGCAAATTTACGGAACTAATTCTACAAGTAGCTGACTCAACTATTCTTCTTGGTAAATGTCAGTTCTGTGTGGTTTCCGCAAAAAACTGAAATCGGTTTTATTCCAAAAGTTACTTTCCGAGATGACAGAAAATAAATTTTAATAATCATTCAGAATTGACCGAAAAAATTTATTACCAAATTCACTACTTTCATGTTTTATAGTAGTAATTTGATTTTAAAAACATGAAAAATACAATTATAGAAGTTGCCTGAAAATGGCACCGGTATATTTTGGTAGTGTTGTTAGGCTCTTTTTTTTAAAAAAAGGCTTTTTTTTTTAAAAAAAAAGCTTTTTTTTGAAGGCCCATTTCGAAAACTTTTTTATTTTATTCACAGTATGAAAATTTTGGGGGAAAATCGCTGAATTTAGCCTCAGATATACATTAGAAGTGCAGTTCTATCAATTTCTTGCCTATTCTAAGCCTAAAAATAGGTTTTGAAGGGCAGCAGCCACTCTGTGAGCAATGCTGCAGGTAGAATGTCAGGCTGTAACACTATGTTTGAACCAAAGTATCAGCTTTTGTATTCAAAGTTGCTTCTGATGCAGCCTTGCATCTCCTACAAGCTATATTTAATGCTAGGAAAAAATTTTGAAAATAAAATTTCGAAATGAAAAATTTTCATAAAAAAGCTTTTTTTTTGCCTTTCAAAAAAATTTTTTTTACAACTCTATATTTTGGCAAAGAAAAACAGCTTGCCAATGAAATGCTTGGAAGCCTTTTATTAGTGTAAATTCAAAGTATTTGAAGCGAATTCATCCAGTTATTGCGCCTATTTCCTTAAAAACTTGCTTGAATTTTTTCCGCATTTTAGTTTTTTCTGACCCCTCCGAAAAAAACCGAGGATAAAAACCGACCCAACAGTCTGTAACTGGCAACTGTGAGAAAGAAAAGAAAGACAAAGGTACCTCCGGGCCGAGCCCTGACATGTGCGGGGTCGTCTCTGTGACTGATACTGAACTGAGCTGCATTGGCGTTGTTGGCGGGGGCCGACGTACTGTCGAATATATTGTCTTCTGTCTGAACAGAGCTCCTCTATACAAACACACAGTCAGGTGAGAGGAGGTACCTCGTTCTGCTGTTCCTGGTAATGAAACTGAGTTCTTTTCTGTCTGAAAACTGGGTCCAGACACAACAGGAACAGCATGTACGCCACCAGACTGAATATGACGAATATCACGAACACCACCACCACCTGCAATTCACTTTTTATTACCCCCACAGACACTTAGTGTTGCATTATCTAGGGTGTTCATACATGGGTAGGGGGTAAAGGGGTGTACCCCTCCCCGGTCTATACTCCCCTCCGGGAGGGAGAAAATTTTCGCTTATTTAATTGTCATTGCCAACCGAAATCAGGCAGCCATCAGGCAGACATGTAAAGTAGGGGGTCGGCGGAATCGGCCGCCATGGTGTGCGTTGGACATCCCTATGACCCCAAAGTAAAACCCTAAAACAGTTCCGTCCAACTGCCTCTGGGTAGCCAGCAATGGCCATCGGCGGTTCTCTCTGATCCGGCCATTTTCCATAGTAAAACTCGAAAACACACCAAACAAAAATGCATGTTTCTCCGGGGGGCTACCTCGGTCAGGCGCGTGCTATGCAGCGTTCGAAAGGTCACATCATGAGCTTTCAGAATCTGTAATAAAATTTGTGGCGATTTTTGATATTTCAAAAATAATCCATCCCGAAATATGGACTGATCACGATTTCGTCAGATTTCACGGAAATGAGAGTTTTTCAGGGGGGCTACCTTGCTCAGACACATGCTATGCAGCGTTTGAAAGCCCACATCATGAGCTTTCAGAATCTGTAATGAAATTTGTGGCGATTTTTGATATTTCAAAAATAATCCATCCCGAAATATCGATTGATCACTATTTCGTCAGTTTTCACTGAAATGAGAGTTTCTCTTGGGGGCCACCTTGCTCAGACATGTGCTATGCAGCGTTTGAAAGCCCACATCATGGGCTTTTAGAATCTGTAATAAAATTTATGGCGATTTTTGTTCTTTCAAAAATAATCGATCCCGAAGTATTGATTGATCACGATTTTATCAGTTTTCAGCATCTGACTAAAGTAGCTAAAAAAGAAAATGGGATGACCAAATTGAGGTTTTCTAGTAGGCCAAATTCATTGGCGATGCCCATTTACAGCTAGGATCACGATACTTCATCGGTTATCGATTTTTTGCTGTGCAGATGACCCAACTACACAGGCTATGATGTTAGTGGTTTTTGGGCATGCCGATTTCAACCACGATGCTGGTTTAGAGCTATCGTCGAGTTTTAATTCAATAATCGATTTCGATTGATTATCAATTTTTGTTGTGCAACTAAACAGGCCACAAAGCTAGGATGTTAGTGGTTTTCGGGCATGCCGATTTCAACATATAAACATCTCTAAACCAACATCGTGGTTGAAATCGGCATGCCCAAAAACAACTAACATCAGTGTAGCACAGCACAGCAAAAAATCGATAATCGATCAAGTATCGTGATCCTAGCTGTAAATGGGCGTCGCCAATGAATTTGGCGTACCAGAGAACCTCAATTTGGTCATCCCATTTTCTTTTTTAGCTACTTTAGTCAGATGATGTAAACTGATAAAACCATGATCAATCGATACTTCGGGATGGATTATTTTTGAAATATCAAAAATCGCCACAAATTTTATTACAGATTCTGAAAGCTCATGATGTGAACTTTCCAATGCTGCATAGCACGTGCCTGAGCAAGGTAGCCCCCCAGAGAAACTCTCATTTCCGTAAAAACTGACGAAATCGTGATCAGTCGATATTTCGGGATCGATTATTTTTGAAATAACAAAAATCGGCACAAATTTTATTACAGATTCTGAAAGCTCATGATGTGAACTTTCCAATGCTGCATAGCACGTGCCTGAGCGAGGTAGCCCCCCAGAGAAACATTCATTTTTGTTTGGTGTGTTTTCGAGTTTTACTATGGAAAATGGTGGGATCGGAGAGAACCATGGATGCCCATTGCTGGCTGCCCAGAGGGAGTTGGGCGGAACTGTTTTAGGGTTTTACTTTGGGGTCATAGGGATGTCCAACGCACACCATGCCGGCCGATTCCGCCGACCCCCCACTTTACATGTCTGCCCGATCTCGATTGGCAATGACAATTAAGACAAATTGGCGTTTTTAGGACTTTTTTCGTGAACCCCCCCGAGGTCCCCAGACCCCCTCCGCATTTTTCGGCCCATGTATAGGGGTGTTCCGTATTTTGTGTCACCACTCTGTTTGGTTGAGTTACTAATTTCCTTGTGGATTCTATTCCTGTTCTCTTTCGAATAAAACTGCGACTGTTCAGCAAGCACACATACATAAGTAGAGTGGAGTTAGGCACACTTGGTTGCCACCTAAACCAGCTTTTTCTTCGTCAACCCGCCAAAATTGGCTTTGGCTGCACGTTTAACACCGGTTTCGGTAGCATGCCAAACATCTCGTTACTACTGCGTTAAACCAGTAGACCATGTAGCCCGAAATTGAAGGGAGTGCCAAACGTCTTTTCGGCGTTTGTTTGGTCCTATTCTTAACATCTGCGTTACCGACTGTATACATGTGCATTGTCCGCAGCTCAGACCAAACCCCCTCACCCCCGAGACAGTTTAGGGACTCCCCCGAGCAATAAATGCAAGTGCTAGTAGTGGCTCCAGTACTAACAAACTGACTCAGAAATCACTATTTTTCAGCTTAAAATTCGCTTGAAAAGCCGGTCGAAACCGAATGTGGCGTTTCCAATGCTGATGTTTAAGAGAAATCGGTGCTTTTGGAAGCCCTTTTGTGATTTTTTGCTTGGTTTTAGCTCTAAAACGCTATTTGGCAGCTTAAAATAGCGATTATTAGCCTCCTTACTGAAAAACTCCTAAAAACGAATCAGTTCCGAACCTTTTTGAAATTTTGGACTCCCTCTCCGGCGAAATCCCCCATCTGACGGAAACCCCTCTCCCCAGGCCGGCCGGGACCTGTTACATGTATGATTGTCATAAGTGTGAACCGTTTGTATGCGTTTATATAGACCATATAATTAAACTGTTAAATTTATCCTTAGAATGCCTTTTAAATGCGTTTCTGAAAGCTATTTTTTCAAAATTTTCTCGACCTGCTTGGACACTGGCAGAAGCAGACCTTTTCAAACTATTGAAACAGTAAATTTCTGTTCTTTTTATGCTCAGAACACTTTTAAATGTGTTTTTGAAGGATAAATTTTCAAAATTTTCTCGTCTGTTTGGTCTGTGGCCCAAATTACACTTCAGACAATTTCTATTTTGACAATGCTGAAAGTGGAAGAGCCGGATTTTCGAATTATCGACTCTTCCCGGACAAATCTTTAATTTTTGTCTCCGATTTTGCTAAATTTTGTATTCTAGCTTAACTTTACCTAAAAAGGCAATTTAACACACTCTAGACCGTTATTGCAAGCGTCGATTTTTCGACCCAACCTCAGGTTTTGGCTTAGAAATCGAGAATACATGAATGAAAGTAGAAACTTGGGGATTGCATTTTTAGAATCAGACTAGCGTTCTCATTCAAACGATACCTTAGTCAAATGGATTCCAGACAAAAATCTTTTTGCGAACCCCTTCCAGACCAGATTTGACTCCACTACAGTTCAAAACCCCAGACTTTTTAAGCAAAATGTAGCGCTATCTATTTGCTCTCGATCGCGCAAATAAATTCGAGAAAACAGATACGTATTTTTGGATCTTGAAAGTAAAAAATCGAAGGTCAGGTTAAAATTTCCTTTCTATAGAAGCATCAAATCGCGAAGTGAACTCCAGATAATTATTCCACATGCAGTTGCGAGTTTGCTAATATATACATCTTTGGGGATTCTTCGCTTCGTTTGGGAGAAAAATGATTTTTTTTCGAAAGGGTGTGGGACGTGGGTGTAGATGCAAAAATATTGTCTGCTCCGTTTACTATGGAAAATTTCCTAGCACTTTTCAAAATTTATCCAAACGGTATAATCGGCCTCAGAACCGGCTCATATTCATGACAGAAATAAATTAAGCATATAAATTACTCCGGGAGCTATATTTTGAACAAAATCTGATGAGACTCACAGCAGCTGTTCCAGTCAGATGAAGTTTTGCAAAAAAAAACAATTGAAATGATAATAACTCGAAAACACGACTACCTAGCACGAAACGGACTGCAAAAACGGATTCTATGGACCAAAATTAAGTTTGACACGTGAATACAGTATGAACCGGTTCTGAGGCTGTTTATATCGTTTGGGTAAAATCTGAAAAATGTTGGGAAATTTTCCATAGTGAACGGATCGCACGCAGACAATTTTTTCACTTCCACACACCTTCGAACAATGCATTTTTCTCCCAAGAGAAGCAAAGAATCACAACATAAATCAGCTAACTGCATGAGGAGTAATAATGTGCAGTCCGCTTTGTGATATGACGTTTCTATAAAAAGGAAATCTTTAACCTGACCTTCGATTTTTTACTTTCTAGATACAAAAACTGAAAAAGACGTACCTTTTTTCTCGATTTTATTTGTGCAACTAATCCAGACGTTCGATTTTTTACTTTCAAGATCAAAAACTCAAAAAATACGTATTTTTTATCTCGAATTTATTTGTGCGATCGAAAGCAAACAGAGAGCGCTACATTTTGTAGGGCGTTAACCTGTAGGGCGTCAAATCTGGTCCGAAGGGAATCGCAAACCATTTTTGTCCGGAATCCATATCGTTTGAAAGAGAGCACTTGTCTGATTCTAAAAATGTAGTCCCCAAGACCCTACATTCATTTCTTCCGGAATTATAAGCTGAGAGGCATGGCGGGGTAGAAGAATTGAGTCTCACCAAAACGGTGGCGAAGGTGATAAAATGTCTTTTAAGGTCAAGTTAAACAAAAATACAAAATGTGTAAGTCAAGTCAAATTGGAGGTTAAAGAGCAAAACTCGATTCCTAGAAAAACCGGCTCATAATTATTTTACTAAAACTGCCGTGTGGAATCAAAACCGTCTTTCTTCTTAGAAAACGCGAATTTAGTCATTAAAACGAGACTATAGAAGGCTATCTTTTGATTGTCAATGGCATTTCCTGCGATTTTTCGCTTATTTTAGCGCATCAATCAGTAACAGTTGATTGTTGAGCCGGTACATTACGTATAATCACTGACTGTTCATGCAGTCAAGCGCGTGTGTTCAAAAGTAAAGGAAGGTGGACTAACCTGTAGCATCTTGGTGTTGCGAGTTTCATATTTACAGGTGCATTTCTCGATAAACTGTTTCAGTTTGTCTTCTGGAACAACGTTTCTCGCAACCGGCTCTACGATTTGGACCACTGTGCTGAAATTGCACACTCTGTAGAGATCGACCGAAACCGGAACCAGCCCATTCCCTTTATTAGGTTTGGTTTTAAATTTGAACTGCTATAAAAGTAATTTATGAACAATTTTTTGCGATTTTTTACTATTTCAGACACAAAAATAGGCAAAATCGCCTGTAAAACAGCACTTTTTTAGCTGTATTTCAGCACAAATTAACGATTTTGACGATTTTTAGCACAAAAATTTAGATTTTGAGCGCTTTTTAGTGCCCAACCCCTCCCAAAATTTAGGCTCAGACCTCCCCCCGGCTGACGCATGACCCCCTTCCCCTTCGGCAGATGACCTGTTACATTTATGAATCGGAAAGAGTTGACTACCCGACAGCGGACCAATTTTCCGGGCACCAGGTTACTACATTTAGATGTAGCAAAGAAGTAGGGGAGTCACCAGTTTTCGGGTTGAGTGGTGTTGGTGTAGAATCTGCGGTGTTCCGTGTCATTCTTCACCCCCACTGTCTCCACATCCGGACAGATACACCGACACCGACTGTCCTCGAAGTCCGCCTACACAGCTATCATTAGACGCAGCTAAATTAATTTGTAACCTTCCTCAATGGCCAGCCACTTTTTGAAAGTTTCGGTTCACAAGTCACGTATAGCACAGGAGACTTAGGTCTGCTCAGTTTAGCCTTTATACAGTCAGCCACTTGGCACCTTGGCATTGGTACCTGTACCGGTACCATATACTACGTATGTTAGTGGTACCTATATTGCACCGTCACCATATACAGTCAAGCACTTAACGCCGTTTATGGTAACCAGGGCGGATGAGGGCAAAGTTGCATTTTGTGATTTGATCATTTTAATTATGACTTTGACCAGCGTATCCAGGATTTCGGAAAGGGGGGAGTGTAAAATTTTGAAAGTGCCTGGTTGGGCCGCTGCCCAGCCAGGGTAAGAAAATTTAGCAAAATTAAGCTTCAAAAACGCGTTTGAAACGCATTCCAAGCTTAAAATTAACAGAAATTACAAGTTTTAGTAGTTTATAATGGCCTGGTTGGGCTTCTGCCCGACCAGGGCGAGAAAATTTTGAAAATTTAGCCTTCAAAAACGCATTTAGAAGGCATTCTGAAGCACAAAATAGACAGTTTTAGTACATAATTCATTAGTTTCTTATATTTTTGACACATTTTCTTCCTACCTCCACCGCAAAGGGGGGGTGTACACACCCTACACCCCCTGGATACGCCACTGACTTTGACAGCTTTTCTAAAAGTGGGCCCAATTTCTATGCCAGCCGGGTCGGGCCAGAGATGCTTGTGGGCCGGGCTAACTTAATTTTAGACCGGCTGCACTAGGTGGGCCAGGCCGAATTTTGCACATCTCTATGACATTTAGATACAAAAGGACTAATGGTAGACTGGTACGGTATTGACCTATCAGGTGAACACCGGCCGGCCGGCCGGCGTAATTGCTCGGCGCGCGCTGCACGCTCTTTATTGTTCGGCGGCAACTTTAAACTGGCTTTTGGCAGGACTAGGGAAGGCTACCGTAACTGTCACTCTTTTACTGCATTACACCTGCACAATGAATACAAACAAGCAATTTAAAACAAATAACACAGCAGTAACAACAACAACAACATACAGTACATATGATAAAATATTCAATCTAATTTACAATGGGTATGCATTTGCAACGCTCCGTAAGAAATTTTCGAACATGTTTGGAACAAAGCGACCAGCGCACGATCTTTGCAGTGATCGCCACCACATCTCGGCCAGATGTTTCTCCAAATTTCCGCCAACGCACTCTCTCTCTGTCTCGCTCTTTCTAAATGTTTGCAACTGCCACAAAACCTCTACTTGATGCAGACTTTTTTCGCTTGATCGAGGATGACTGCGCATTGGTCGAATACCTTCAACAGTTTCACATCCTGCCAATGAAAAGGTCAGTATTTTTACTAATTAACAGCAGCAGTAAGCTTATGTTAAGGGAATGTCAAAAGTGGAAGAAAGGAAGAATGCTGAAAGGGGACCGAAGAAGTCGGAAACGGAAATATGACTCAGATGACGTCAAAGATGATGAGGGTCTGCGCAACTACGGCAACTTGGTCAGCGGGTCCTGGGTCTTCGGCGTTCTGTGGTGGAAGGGACCGCAGATGCCAAATGAAGTTCGGTACTTTGAGGTCGAGAAGCGGAACCACGACACTCTAGGACCGCTGCTGCTGCGCCATGTCCAGCCGGGAACAATAGTCTTCTCTGATGAATGGAAATCAGTCATCCTCGATCAAGCGAAAAAAGTCTGCATCAAGTAGAGGTTTTGTGGCAGTTGCAAACATTTAGAAAGAGCGAGACAGAGAGAGATGTTGATGCGGTAACAGCAACCGTTGATTAGAAGTCCAAATATAGCAAAATGCCAACCATCGACTGGTACATCGTCTTGTCAACACCTTTTGATTCATTTGTCTTTGTGAGAACTGTCGTTGGACATGCTGGAATAGAACTTTCCTTGGCTTCTATAAGTCCATATTTCATCAACAATTTTTTGGCGTACTGATCTTGAATCAGCCACAGACCTTCACTTGTTCTTCTGAGTCGAATACCCAATAAGTGATGAATGGGGCCCATATCCTTCATTTTGAATTTCATAGACAACCACTTCTTCAGTTTGACCATGCCTTCTTCCGTTTCAGTCATCAGAACCAAGTCATCTACATACATGGTCAAAATCGTGAAGGGGTCAAATTTAACAAAGAGACAAGGGTCCGAGCGACACTGGTTAAATCCAAGATCCAACAGATACTGGGTGAGTTTCTTGTTCCAACATCTAGGCGACTGCTTCAAACCATAGAGTGAACGCTTCAGCTCACAGACCAAATTCTCTTTGCCCTTTTCTTCATAGCCAGGAGGTTGTCTCATATAAATTGTCTCATCCAGGTTGCCATTTAAGAAAGCTGTTGTCACATCCATCTGATGAATTTCTAAGTTTCTTTGAATGCCAAAAGCCAATAGAGTGCGTAGAGTTTCCAAACGCAGAACTGGAGCAAATGTCTCTAAGTAGTCTACTCCATATCGCTGTGAGAATCCTTTAGCCACAAGGCGAGCCTTGAACCTATCAACGCTCCCATCCTCTTTGCGCTTCACGCAGAACACCCACTTGCAGTCGATTGGCTTTCTACCTTCTGGCAAGTCAACCAGCTTCCAGGTTTCCATTTCTTTCAACGAACTGAACTCTGCATCAGAGGCTTTCTTCCATTCTTGAGCTTGAGGACTTATTCTTGCCTCTGCGATCGTTTTCGGTACTTCGAATTCAGAGATGGCATGAAAGAGTAAGTGGATTGGAGAATTTTCTGAAACGCCGCAGACTTCATTCCAATTCACATCCAAGCAATTTAAATCCCATTTGCCAGTCTCTGGTACATATTTCTTTGGAGGAACACCTTTGTTTATTCTGTCAGACTTTCGAACACCTCCTTCCACTTGGTTTTGACTCCCGTCTTCTCCAAGCGTTTCTGTTTCTTCCTCACTGTCATAAGTTTCAGAATAAGATTCACTTGGGAGTCTTCTATCTTTGTGCAAATCAAAATTTTGCTCATCAAACTGCACATTTCGACTGATCAAGACCTGCCGCTTATTGGCATCATAGAACCGATAACCTTTCTGTCGTTCAGCGTATCCAATGAAGCGAACTTTGTCAGCTTTTCCAGACAATTTATCCTTTGTGTCTTCTTTTCTTATGTAGGCAACACAGCCCCACGTCCGAAGATGACTGACATTTGGTACACGTCCATACCATGCTTCATATGGAGTGATTCTGGTTGCATTCGTAGGCAGTCTGTTTCGCACATAAATTGCAGCAGTTAGAGATTCCGCCCACAATGTCTTCGGTTGCTTTGCTTTCTCCAATTGGGCACGAGCAATCTCCATCAATGTTCGATTCATCCTTTCAGCAACACCATTTTGCTGGGGTGCATAGGGCACAGTCTTTTGATGACGAATACCATTCTTCTTCAGAAACTTTTCGAATTCGACACTGCAGAACTCACCACCGTTATCAGTCCTGAGTGCTCCGATTTCTCTTCTACAGAAGTTCTTGGCCATGCTTCGCCAGTCTTTGAACGCTTCAAAAGCTTCGTCCTTGGTCCTCAGAAAACCAAGCCAGCACATTCTGGTGTAGTCGTCAGTGAAGGTAATAAAGTACCGCGTACAAGAGAGTGCGTTGGCGGAAATTTGGAGAAACATCTGGCCGAGATGTGGTGGCGATCACTGCAAAGATCGTGCGCTGGTCGCTTTGTTCCAAACATGTTCGAAAATTTCTTACGGAGCGTTGCAAATGCATACCCATTGTAAATTAGATTGAATATTTTATCATATGTACTGTATGTTGTTGTTGTTGTTACTGCTGTGTTATTTGTTTTAAATTGCTTGTTTGTATTCATTGTGCAGGTGTAATGCAGTAAAAGAGTGACAGTTACGGTAGCCTTCCCTAGTCCTGCCAAAAGCCAGTTTAAAGTTGCCGCCGAACAATAAAGAGCGTGCAGCGCGCGCCGAGCAATTACGCCGGCCGGCCGGCCGGTGTTCACCTGATAGGTCAATACCGACTGGTACTGACAAAATGGTAGTATGACCCCTCTATCAAGTGACAAGGGTGCATTCACATAATTACCGATTGTTTGTTAGCATAACAGCAGTTGCCTCGGGCTAATCGCTTGTCTCTTGATACTTAATTGATCATAATTACGCAACCATGAGAGGGCAACGGAGTCCGGACCCCGAATTTATTCGGCTCTATGCAAGACTTGCTCCAGTCATACATACATTTTGCAGGTCACACTTACCCGACTACACCTGGTTCAAATTTCTAACTCTCATTCCCGACATTTAATTTTTAAATGACGCAAAAGTAGCTGGCGGGAATAATACCGATCAAAGCTCACCAAAGTATGCTAAAATTTTAAAAGGGAGGAAACCGGAATATGAGCGGAGAAAACCGGAAAGGAGGAAACCGGAAAAGAGGAAACCGGAAAGGAGGAAACCGGAACAAACCGAGTTTTGCGTGCTTTTAGCGCCGCATGGCGCCTGCGCTTCGCTTTTTGGCCTATGGTTGCGCTAGTTTATCGCCAAAGACTCCAGGCAACACGACCCTACCAAATAGTAAGGGATCTGTTGCTGTTTGCCAGTGCTATGTTGCTTGAAAATATCGGTATCTTAACGGCCGAAAACTTTACGACAAGAAAACTTTAGGTTCCAATGTACCAAAGTAGTCAAATTTTATACTGTTTTGCTCCCCAGACCATTCTCTTTCTGATAGTGTGCTTATCGTCTAGATATTTTATACCGAACTTTTTCTATGCTGTGAATAAGAGAAGGGGCTACTTTGAACACCCTTATAAATCTGGTTTTCCTTGTCTTCTATGCATATTCTCGGCTTCTATGGTTAGGGGGTTTGGGAGTCACCACTCAGCTGGAAACGCCAACCCACTCGCCCCTCCCTACCCTACACCCCAAAGAAAAAATTAGGAAGGCCTTCCCGGCCCAACATACAAATATTAGTAGCGGCTCCACTCCAGTTCAACCCTCCACTCCAGTCTAACAAACTATGTAGCTTAGGAATCACTAATTCAAGCTTAAAAGTCGCTTAGAACGCCTTTTGTAACTGAATTTAGTGTTTCCGCTGCTGTCATTTAAGGCAAATCGGTGTTTTTAGATACCCTTTCTGATGTATTTTATTTGTTTTTAGCAGAAAAACGCTATTTTACAGCTTAAATGAGCGATTTTTAGCCTATAAAACGTCCTAAAACCCATTTCCAGGCGTCTTTGAGCATTTTGAAATTTTGTACCCTTTCCTAAGCGAAACCGCCCCTGAACCCCTCACCCAGGCGAGCCCGGACGTATTACATGTATGCCCCTTTACCTATCTTATCTGACTGAACGAATTCTAAACACGGTGTTCAAAGTAGCCCCACACCGGGGGCTACTTTGAACACCCTTTGTTTTTTAAAAAAAACTTGGTCACACTCATCTTTGGATGAGCGTACAACATTCTACCTGACATCCTTTTGAAGAGCACACTTCAAGCTTTCGAATGCATTATAAATGGTCATCCTAGCTTACCTAAACACCTGAATCCATAAGGTTGAAATTTAAAAAAAAAACGTTAATCGTTCAAAGTAGCCCCGGTTTACCCTAGTAGTGCCGCGTCAGTGGCTCAGTGGGTAGCTCGCTGCCTCTGAGTCACGGCGGCCGCTGCATCCCTAGTGGTTGTAGTGGTTCATCCTCTCGGCGTGGCAAGTTTCTTGCTGCAAAGAGTTGGTCGTCGGCACAACGCTCCACCCAGGCCACCGAAAACTGGTTACAGTGAGTAGGTAAAATGGGAACCAACTGGATCTGCCGTTGCACCGAAAGCCGCTCCTAAAAGCATGCCGCGTTGGAGGGAAGATCAACGACGTCAGGAGCTGTCTGAGAGACCAGCAATAAGGCTGATACCGGTTTAGTGCCACTGGCCGGGGCGGCCGTTGGGAGCTGTCAGCACCATGACGTCACCACGCCAGGCACTCTCTTAGTACCTGGCGCCCAACAGCATGGCTTGAGTGGCTTGGCAGTGAAAGAAGGGCAAACGTCCGAGATGACGAATCACGGGGAAGCGAAATGGACCTCGAGTCTGATCGCAGGCCGTAAGGCCCCCCGCACATCGGATCGGATCGGACCCTAGTAGTAACAAGAATGGTCCACTCAACGGCCGGCCGGCCTACCACCATGCGCTGCGCCAATCAATATTCTAGTCTAGGTCTAGGAGGACTGAACGCGACCGACCGAACGTTGACAACCAACCAGTCCTGAAAACGGCAAGCAAGCAGCTGATCACGGGCCAACACGATTTCAGAGAAATCATGCGCCGGCCAAAAATTTTCGCATTTATATTTATTTGGCACTGGCAAGCAGGGTGCGCTACACGGTTAGGTCCGTCTGACGAAAGTAGGTACCGTGAAGAAAATAAGCTAAACTCTAGACTTACTTCACCATACTGAAAAAGGCAAATAAGAAGTAGTGTGAACAGCATTTCAACCTGCTTCTTTTAGCTCTTCACTACACACGCATATCAACAGCCAGCAGATAAAATAGGGTGGAAGAAAGAAAGAATATCTGCTAATCTTCGGCACGCGACCGGCCACGGCGG
>JASANB010000223.1:0-136370 GCA_030248155.1 Sabatieria punctata | reverse complement strand
CTTAGAGGTTTGGTTCAGGAATGTCGGAACTGGGCACAAGCCACCACATTGACCTCACTCACACTGCCCACTTGTTTACATTTCTTTTGTTCTTTGTAATTACACTTGTAATTGCCCATCTAATCGCCGTTTGTTGGGTAGCCTTTGTTGGGCCGCCGGCCGGGCCCGCTAGGCCCGGAAACAACATGGAAAGCACAGGTTAAAGCAGTCTTATAATAATGCACTACTGGCAGAGCAGTAAAGCGTGGCGCTCTAATAACATCATAGAAAACCTTAAAGCAGTCTGAATTTTGTCAAAACGCAAAAAAACGGAAAAAGGAGGAAACGGGACTCTTAAAGGAGGAAACGGGAAAAGAGGAAATGGGAAAGGAGGAAACGGGAAAAGAGGAAACGGGAAAGGTGGAAACGGGCACAAACCGATTTGGAGTGGAAGAAGGTGAAGCTGCCGATTTTCCTTCATCTTACCATTGTTTAAGTCTTCTAGCTTCCATACTGCTTCGATATGCTCTCTCCTTCCAGACACACCACTTCCATCCACTTCAAATCGCCCCGCCGAAGTACTGTCCCGAGAATCGGCCGATTCGGAGTGGAAGAAGGTGAAACTGCTGATTTTCCTTCATCGTACCATTGTTTTAAGTCTTGTAGCTTCTGTACTTTCATATCCGGACTTTTCTTTAAGATACTTTTCATTTAACTATAAAAACGTCTATGTTAGGAAGCAGTGTTACAAAGTTATAAAATTTGCATCAGATATGCTTACTGCAGCATCCTATCCAATCGGGACCATCATATTCGGACTTAGCTAAACGAGAGCTTTTGATTGAGTACCTACATGCCTATGTTACGACGCAGCGTTAAAAAGTTAGAAAATTTGCATATTTTCAATTTGCATATTTTTGCATATTTTAACGCTGCGTCGTAACATAAGCATGTAGGTACTCAATCAAAAGCTCTCGTTTAGTTAAGTCTGAATATGATGGTCCCGACTGGATGGGATGCTGCAGTAAGCATATCTGATGCAAATTTTATAACTTTGTAACACTGCTTCCTAACATAGGCGTTTTTATAGTTAAATTAAAAGTATCTTAAAGAAAAGTCCGGATATGAGAGTACAGAAGCTACAAGACTTAAAACAATGGTAAGATGAAGGAAAATCGGCAGCTTCACCTTCTTCCACTCCAAATCGGCCGATTCTCGGGATAGTACTTCGGCGAAGATGGATGAGATGCGAATCGTGAGTGGCGGGCTGGATGATGGAAGTGGTTCTGGTAGGATCTGGAAGGGAGCAAATGGCAGAGGTGGCCTGGGGCTGAAGACGATTTAGGTTCAGTAGAAGGTGCCAGTACTTGAGTGATTTTGAATTTGGCGCACTTCTTACCGATAACAAGTCTTCCCGGTTAGGGTCCCAGCACGAAAACTCACAAATTTATTTCCTGTCATGGGAGGGCCTGATTACCAAAATCGCCGGTAAAACAGCACTTTCAGCCCAAATTAGCGATTTTTGGCCCAAAAATTGCGATTTTTTTCCATTTTTGAGCGTTTTTTAGTGCCGGACCCCCTCCCAAAATTTTGGCTCAGACCCCCCCCCCGGCCGGCGCCAGACCCCGCAACTCCCCCTCCCCCGTTCGGCTGATGACTTGTTACATGTATGGCCTGAGGTGGTACCATAATATGGTACCACCTGAGGCCTCGATCGAAAGGGTACCGTGGTACCATATATGGTACCACCTGAGGCCTCGATCGAAAGGGTACCATATATGGTACCGGTACCATATATGGTACCAGTACCATATAAGGAAGTGGTACCATATATGGTACCACTTGAAGGTGTACCGGTACCATATGTGGTACATAGTATTCGATTCTCCAATATCTTTTATACAAATGCAAACGAAGCTAATATGCAAACGGTTTGTATATTTGCGTTTGCATATTTCTAGTGATAGAAAGTGGTGCTGTTTTAGGGTTATCTGTGCTAAAAAGTTCATGATATCATAGCAAAACTTCGTTCCCAATTTGGCCTTCTTCTCCACCTAGCTATCATTCAGAAGTTTAGTGTGTAGTTTCAGGATAGGTCAAATACAGCTAAGACTACATACTGGAGAATAGTTTACTGGTAACAAGCAACTAACACAATAATGGAGAGGACCGTACAATAGAAAAACAGAAGTACACACAAAACAATACTAATTCTTCATCAGATAGGTTGATTGGACCACTGTTTTGCTGTGGGAAATGCAATGGGAATGTGGGAAATGTTACTGTATGGGTTGGTACTCTATCAGGCACATTATTGTGGTAGCCTATATGGCTCATGTACTAACAAACCGGTTCAGAAATTACAAATTGTTAGCTTAATCCATTTAAAAGGCTTTTCGTAACCGAATTTGCCAATTGCACTGCTGATATTTAAGGCAAAGCGGTGTTTTTAGAAGGCCTCTTTGTCATTTAGCGAACAATGGAATTTGGCGTTTCCGGTGCTGTCCTTGAAGACGTAATGTGCAGATACAGACAGGTGCTTTTAGAAGCCTTTTTCTCATGTCCTAGAAGCAATTTGTCCGCCTGAAATTTGAATCTTGGGCTGCCGTTCCAGCCTCAGCCATCACCTATCACAATGTGTTTTCAGACTTGGTAGTTTGCTCCGCAAATCAGTGGAAAATCAGCTCCGCAGTGGGTGTCCGGCTGCTAGACGATTCATTGTTTGTCTTGGTTGAGTGAGTGTCAGCGTATCCCATTACCACAGAGGTATGTATTTACAGCCATCATAAACAGCGAATAATACTAGAAAACCGGAATAGCACCCATTTTTATGAACCCTTTAGGCAAAAGGCTCTCACTCCTTGTCCTCCCACCACCAGTTAGGGTTGGCACCAGACATGGGCTAGCATTTCGGCTGATGGGGGGTAGAATTTTCAATTCCTGATGGGGGTAGGAGCGCCTGATGGGGGGCTGAGGGGTGGTAAGCCAAAAATTCCGATTTTTGGCGAAAATCTGGGTTTTTTGGCTTATTTTTCATTAAAATAAGTTAAAATTAGCTATTCTGAGCTCATTTACGCCTATTCCAGGAATATTTTTATCATAATTTTCTATACAAAATTCTTCCCAAAAATTCCTGATGGGGGGTAGCGGCCGGCTGATGGGGGGTAGATCAGAGCCTGATGGGGGGCGAACCCCCCCTCAGCCCCCCCTTTGCCCATGTCTGGTTGGCACTTCCGTTGGTGCTCTTCTGAGGAATTTTTTTAGATGAACAATTTGGGGCAGGTTGTGTGTAATCTATTAATCTTTTCTTAAATTCATTCCAAGCTATTTCAAGGTTTATTTGTTTCTAATGGTATTAAGGAACGAATGTACAATACACCTTGTATTTGCAGAAATTCAACGTGGAGTCCAAGGATCGGATTGTAATTATTGAGATAATAATGTTTGATCGGGAAAAGTTGGAGGCGGTAAGTTCTTCAACTTCCTTTGTTTCCTTAGACTTATGTGAGCTTTAAACGATTTAATTTAAACATTCAGACGCTTGGTTCTGTACAGCTGTTTTGGGAAGAGACCGAAGACGAAATGGCAGGCGAATAAAGTTGGCGACTTGAAAATCTGAAACTTGATCTCTGGGCAAAAATATCAGCAGTCAGAGACAGAAAAAGCGAGTGTGCCGAAAATGTATGTCTTCTTAGCTGCTATAAGCGTTATCTTTGAAGATTACAGTTTTTTCATGTAGCCTTTTTTATAATAATGTACCGGCTCATTGAGAAACCGAAAATCAAAACTTTTTTGTTTGATGGTGTGGCGGCTGGTGTGTTTGGTGTGGTTTCGCAAACTCAGAACTTTTTGTTTGTCTTCGGTCGATTTTTTAGTATGATATGTGGACAACTTGGCATTTTACTGTTTCAAAGTTCATCACGAAATGCCTAAAAACGAGCAATTCTACCGCAAACTGAAATTTAAGATGTTAGCGATTACGCTATTGTTTGAGTGTTGATAACGTTCTTAGCATGGTGGATTGACGCTTTATTCAGTTTCCAATGTAATCCGACCTTTTGAGCAGTTATGATAGCTTTTTCGGTGATTGAACGTGCGCACTGGTGGTGCTCAGCTCAGCAGAGTTACCTGCGGTTTTCTTCTGTGGCATTGGTCATGTCCAAAGTCTATGCACATTCCCTAGCTGAAGCAGAGATTCAAAGATGCGTTTAGAGAAATCACAGATGAAATATGTCAAGAAAACATCGGCTGCAGAAACTGAAAACAGTACTATTCGTTAGGTTGAAGTGCATAAGTAGTGATGTAGTGTGTGAAATTTGTTAAAACTTGGAACACTAAAATGCAAAAGTGTCAAATCCAGAAATCAGCCGATTCGGTCCTCAAAGAAAAAAATTTCAGCTTGCGAAACCCCATGGGTTACGTGAATCACCCTGTATTACAGCTAAATCCAAAAATATCAGATGCAACTGATTTCCACATGCATTTCAGTTCTGTTTCAGCCCTCAGATAGAATAAAAGCCGTCTGCAACCACAACAAAGGACAACTGGACTCAAATGGCCTCTGAATATCAGCTGACGAGGAGGACGACGGTTAGAATATGTTTTACTTACAACATTCAAAAATTCACTCATAACCCACACACCCCACAACGCCTTAGTACTCTAACTCTCCAATCTGTGTGTTGGTAAACTGTCTACAGAGTTTCACTTGATTCGTATGGTCAGGCATTTTTGTGACAACCTTCGACCACTGCGATCTTTTCCAAAACACGCTAGCCCCTTCGATTTCGACGCAATTTTCGCACAATATTTCCATTTTTTCCAATTTCAATCTCCAAAATTGTCTGTAAAGCAGCGATTTAGAACTGTAACTGAGCATATACAGGGTCCGCCAAAAAAGACAACCCCGCAGATTGTTTACTGTAGCAACCGCAAATCTTAACCGATTTCAGTCGAACTTGTTTTAAATGAAAGATAAATAAATGCTTCAAAGATTGGTGAAACTTTCATTACGGTACTCTGTTTAGTTCCTGAGATATTTGCCTTCAAATTGAAAACAGAGATTTTGGCAAAGAACAGTACCGTAGAGTGCTGCATAGGGTAACTGGCACTTAGTGCCGGATTGTGTACCTGGGGTACACTATTTGGAGACAGGCTTTATGTCATGGGTGTCAAAAATTTCCAACACTATAGTACCTTTAAACCAGGTCTACGTATATTTTTGCTCATTTTCAATCGTTTTTACTGACGCAAAACTCACAAGAATGAAATCTTTGACCAACCACTCTCATTTACATGGCAGAAACAGTAATCTGGATTAGAAAACTGCATTTTTGCTCAGAAATCGTCAAAATAAGCAGTATAACATGATTGCGCTAAGTGCCAGTTAGTGTACCGGGTACACTAACAGGCTATGATTTTTGTTGCGGAAATGCTAAGTGCTGATTAGTGTACCCGGGTACCCAATGCAGCACTCTCCGGTAGTGATCAAAAACAACCCAGCAGATTTTTTACTTTTGCAACCATGAATCTCAACCGATTTGAATTAATCCTTTTTTCAATGAAATATTGATAAATTCTTGAAAGATTGATGAACGTTTTGTTAAGATACTGCGCTTAGTTCTTGAAATGTTTGCCCTCAAAACCGAAACAGATTGTGGCAAAGAACAAGAGCGATTCCGTTGCACTTCACAATAAACAGATTCCTACTGCTGAAGGCTAACGAGCCTTTACTGGTGAAGTAAAGCGAGCGTGTGTTTCTCCAATAAAGACTCCAATAGCCATCAGCAGTAGTAGGAATCCGTTTTGTTATGTAGTGCAACGGAATAATAAAAATCTCTTTTGTTCATTACCAAAACCACTGTTTTGTCTTTGAGGGCGTATATCTCAGGATCTAAGCAGAGTACATTAATAAAAATTCCTGCAATCTTTTAAGAGTTTATTTACTTTTCATTTAAAGAAGGATTCATTCAAATCGGTTGAGATTTGCGGTTGCTACAGCGAAAAATTTGCGGGCTTGTTTTTTTTTGGCGGACCCTGTACTATATTAGAGTGTAGCACTTTTTAGTGATTCTTAGTCCATAATACCAATTTTAGCGATTTTTTAGCTATTTTTAGTACTCAACCCCCTGAAACTTGGGCTCAACCTCCGTTCCACCAACCCATTTTGCGTGGGTGGGCAGTTACTGGTTTTTTTCGTAAATAAGCCCATGGGCGTGTATTTAGTTTTGGCACTTTTCACTACTTCAATTATAATCTAAATAAACGCCCAGGGGCGGCTATTTGGAATATATTATATGGGCGTGTATTTGGAATTGGCAACTGGTTTCTGGCTGAGCCCGGCCTGTCTGCGAGTAGATTTTTTGCACAGATTTTTCAGCAACAACTGATAATATCGTGTTTCTATACTAAAACTCGTACTTCTAGCCCCAATTTTTCAGGTTTTTATCATATTTTTTTAATTTTTCCTGTACAAAATGTTTTATCTGAATAAACGCCCAGGGGGCCACTATTTGGGGGGCGTTCATACATGTAACAGCTCCGGGCCGACCTGGGGGGAGGGGGTAGGGGGGTTTCCTCAGGTGGGGGGTCGAGGGGGGTTCGCCCAGGTGGGGGGTCCCAAATTTCAAAAAGCTCCAAAACGCCTAGAAATGCGTTTTTAGCACGTTTTTCTCAGTAAGGACGCTAAAAATCGCTAGTTTAAGCTGCCAAATAGCGTTTTAAAGCTAAAAACAAGCAAAAAATGACAAAAAGAGCTTCCAAAAACACCGATTTTTCTTAAATATCAGCAGTGGAAACGCCAAATTCGGCTTCCAAAGGCTTTTCAAGTCAATTTTAGGCTAAAAATTAGTGGCAAAAAATGACAAAAAGAGCTTCCAAAAACACCGATTTTTCTTAAATATCAGCAGTGGAAACGCCAAATTCGGCTTCCAAAGGCTTTTCAAGTCAATTTTAGGCTAAAAATTAGTGATTTCTGACCCAGTTTGTTAATACTGGAGCCACTACTAGTACTTGTATTTTTTGGTCAGGGGAGGGGTCCCTTAACCTGTCTCGGGGGTGAGGGGGGTTTGGCCTTTCCAGCAGGGGGGTAACCCCCCCAAACCCCCCTAGTACATATATGGGGGCGTTTATATGAAAAAACCCCATACAAACTGTATGGTTACGAAAGGCCCATTAAATGGATTATAAGCTGAAAGTAATGATTTATCACATCGCTGTGTTTAGACGACGGATTGCTGTTTGCCAATCTGATGGACACTGCCAAAGTGATCAAGCCAAGTAAGTGATGTGAGGGACCGTAACGCTGTAAAGACTAGTGAGTGAATATGACAAACATTTGCCCTGATTGATGCAATAAGTACACAAATGCTGCCAACTAATGAGTTTAGCTTCTTTGCAAAATCTACTGTTATTTTACTAGTGGATTTTTATTTTACTATTTACTAAATTTACTACAAATTCAGCCTGTCAATTTAATTTTTATTTTTGTTTTACTACCAGGCAGCTCCGATTTTACTAATTTTTGTTTTACTAATAATTCTACTAATTTTATTACTACAATGTATTTTACTACAATTTTACTAGTCATAACGTGGAATTTTGAATCAATGATGCCAAGGTATTGTGAATAATTGATGCTGGTCCAGATATTTGCTAAATTTGATCATGATACGAAGTTCTTGTAAGACTGTAACGTTAATGTGTCAATATGCTTGTGTTTAATACTGTCTTCTGTGCTCTGTGGCACCCTTAGTGCTCTGCCTTAGTCATCAATCATGTTTTTAGACATAGGTGAGATAGGCCGCCAGCCGATTGCCATGCGTTGAGGCCCGCTTTTTATGTGGTGCCGTGTATAGGTGTGTGCTTTATCTTGCCGTAAGAAAGCTGTCTGTGCGGCCGTATACTCTCTGTAGTAAATCTCGAAAACACATTGCTCCGCCCATAACTAACATTGGTTATGGGCCCAGAAGAATACGCTTGAATCCCTGTCTGACAAAGCTTGAACTGTATTCTTTGTTTGAAAAAATGGCGGATGAGAAGTGGTCGATCGACAAGCTAGATGGGTCGAATTGGATCACGTGGAAGTTTCAAGTTCGTCACATGCTGTTGGGAAAAGGACTGTGGGGCTATGTGGACGGTAGTGAGACTCTGGCGCCCAACGCAAATGCGCAGCAGCAGGCCGAGTTTCGACGTCGGTCTGAGAGGGCATTTTCCTTGCTTGTCATGGCGATCAGCACCCCTCAGCTGTATCTGGTGACTTCGTGTGAGGAACCGAGAGATGCCTGGGATGCTTTGCGCAACCACTTTGAGCGCGAGACTCTAGCCAACAAACTGTTCCTGAAGAAGCAGTACTTCCGGACTGAGATGAGAGAGGAGACGGCAATTGAGACACACCTGAAGCACATGAAAGATCTGACTGACAGACTCGCAGCTATTGGCGCCCCCATCGCTGAGGAGGACCAGGTTGTGACGTTGCTGGGTAGTTTGCCACAGAGTTATTCCACTCTGGTGACTGCCCTGGAAGCTCGTGTTGATGATGTGGATCTGAACTTTGTCCAGCAGGCTCTCAGACATGAGGAGCAAAAGCGACGTGGACTGTTCAGACATTCGAGTGAGGCAGCGTCTGGTGGTCAGATGGATTCGGCGCTAGTGGGAGCCCAGAAGAAGCCTAGGCCAGGCAAACCGAAAAAGTCTGGTGGTCCCTGCTTTAGCTGTGGTGAGTTTGGACATTTTCGGCGCGACTGTCCTGGACAAAAGAAGAAGCAGCAGAGCTCCAAATCGACACACAGAGCCGCTACTGTTGCCACTGAAGAGCTTGACTCTAGTACTGAAGCAGACACTGAACTTTTTGCTGCGTCGGTGGGCTCAGTGGCTGTTCCTCGAAGTGGTCAGTGGCTTGTGGACTCTGGTGCCTCCGCGCACATGACGTCAGAGAAGGAGCTGCTGTTCAGTTACCAGGAGTTCGAGAAACCGGAAAAAGTTGGTCTTGGTGATGGTAGGAATGTAGAAGCGCTAGGTGTTGGTAGTGTTTGCTTGAACATGCTGTTCAAAGTGAGTGAGCCCAAGCGCATAATGATGTGTGATGTGCTGTATGTGCCTAAGCTTGCGTGCAATCTTTTCTCAGTTAGGGCCGCAGCTAGCAAAGGTAATGTTGTGCAGTTTGCTCGGTCACAGTGCTGGATTAGAAATGTGCATGGTGCATTGCTTGGCACGGGTTCACTGGTGCACAAACTGTACCAACTGAACTGCGAACCTGCTTCTAAAGAGAGCGCTATCATCGCAGAGTACAGAAACGATGCAGACCTGTGGCACCAACGACTGGGTCATTTGAACGAAGTGCAGCTGAAAGAAATCGTTCAGAAACGTCTTGTGACTGGTGTCAAAGTGCCAAAGACGCAGGTGACGTCGTTCTGTGAAGGTTGCATCAGCGGAAAGATGCACAGAATTCCGTTCAAGCCAGTGGGAGGAATTCGGTCAACCAGGAAACTGCAACTCATACACAGTGATGTCTGTGGTCCAATGCAGACAGAATCGCTGGGCGGACGAAGGTACTTCGTGACATTCATAGATGACTATTCGCGGTGCTGCTTTGTCTACTTCATCAGAAACAAGTTTGAAGTGCTGACCAAATTCAAGGAATTCGAAGCACTTATGGTGAATGACTGTGGACAGAGAGTTAGAGCACTGAGGACTGACAATGGAGGTGAGTACATCTCAGAAGAGTTTGAAAACTACCTCAAGTCCAAAGGAATTCGTCATCAGCTCACAGTGCCCTATTCGCCAGAACAAAATGGAGTAGCAGAAAGGATGAACCGAACTTTGGTGGAGTCAGCTCGGTCCATGTTGGCCCATGCTGGATTGCCGAACAGCTACTGGGCTGAGGCTGTTGCTACAGCTGCTTACATCAGAAACAGAGTGCCCACAAAGGCCATCAGTGGAAACGTGAGTCCTTATCAGCGGTGGCATGGCAGAAAGCCAAACGTCAGTCACCTGAAGGTGTTTGGTTGCATGGCCTATGCGCATGTGCCTGATGTGCAGCGAAGGAAGTTGGACAAGAAAGCTGAAAAGCTCCGATTTATTGGCTACAATCTGAGGACCAAAGGCTATCGGTTGTTTGATGAGAAAAGCAAGAAAATCATCACTCGCAGAGATGTGGTGTTCAACGAAATGGATTTCGGTCTCAGAGAAAGCAGAAAATCTGCAGATATCGAAGAATCGAAGGAGGTGGTGAGTGTTGATTCAGACTCTCTGGAAACGGTTGTCAGACTGGAGCCTGAGGAAGTACCACTTCGGCGTTCTACAAGACAGATCAGACCTCCTGTCAGATTCGGTTTTGATGAGTTCGCAGATGCTGCAGAACATGAAGTCCATCATGTTGCCTATCATGTCTGTCAGATCGTGGAACCAAAGACGATTGAAGAAGCCCTGTCCAGTCAACAGGCAAAAGAGTGGAAACAAGCAGCTGATGCAGAGTACAAGGCACTCTTGGAAATGCATACATGGGATCTTGTGGAGCTGCCGAAAGGTCGAAAAGAGTTTATTTACTTTTCATTTAAAGAAGGATTCATTCAAATCGGTTGAGATTTGCGGTTGCTACAGCGAAAAATTTGCGGGCTTGTTTTTTTTTGGCGGACCCTGTACTATATTAGAGTGTAGCACTTTTTAGTGATTCTTAGTCCATAATACCAATTTTAGCGATTTTTTAGCTATTTTTAGTACTCAACCCCCTGAAACTTGGGCTCAACCTCCGTTCCACCAACCCATTTTGCGTGGGTGGGCAGTTACTGGTTTTTTTCGTAAATAAGCCCATGGGCGTGTATTTAGTTTTGGCACTTTTCACTACTTCAATTATAATCTAAATAAACGCCCAGGGGCGGCTATTTGGAATATATTATATGGGCGTGTATTTGGAATTGGCAACTGGTTTCTGGCTGAGCCCGGCCTGTCTGCGAGTAGATTTTTTGCACAGATTTTTCAGCAACAACTGATAATATCGTGTTTCTATACTAAAACTCGTACTTCTAGCCCCAATTTTTCAGGTTTTTATCATATTTTTTTAATTTTTCCTGTACAAAATGTTTTATCTGAATAAACGCCCAGGGGGCCACTATTTGGGGGGCGTTCATACATGTAACAGCTCCGGGCCGACCTGGGGGGAGGGGGGTAGGGGGGGTTTCCTCAGGTGGGGGGTCGAGGGGGGGTTCGCCCAGGTGGGGGGTCCCAAATTTCAAAAAGCTCCAAAACGCCTAGAAATGCGTTTTTAGCACGTTTTTCTCAGTAAGGACGCTAAAAATCGCTAGTTTAAGCTGCCAAATAGCGTTTTAAAGCTAAAAACAAGCAAAAAATGACAAAAAGAGCTTCCAAAAACACCGATTTTTCTTAAATATCAGCAGTGGAAACGCCAAATTCGGCTTCCAAAGGCTTTTCAAGTCAATTTTAGGCTAAAAATTAGTGGCAAAAAATGACAAAAAGAGCTTCCAAAAACACCGATTTTTCTTAAATATCAGCAGTGGAAACGCCAAATTCGGCTTCCAAAGGCTTTTCAAGTCAATTTTAGGCTAAAAATTAGTGATTTCTGACCCAGTTTGTTAATACTGGAGCCACTACTAGTACTTGTATTTTTTGGTCAGGGGAGGGGTCCCTTAACCTGTCTCGGGGGTGAGGGGGGGTTTGGCCTTTCCAGCAGGGGGGTAACCCCCCCAAACCCCCCTAGTACATATATGGGGGCGTTTATATGAAAAAACCCCATACAAACTGTATGGTTACGAAAGGCCCATTAAATGGATTATAAGCTGAAAGTAATGATTTATCACATCGCTGTGTTTAGACGACGGATTGCTGTTTGCCAATCTGATGGACACTGCCAAAGTGATCAAGCCAAGTAAGTGATGTGAGGGACCGTAACGCTGTAAAGACTAGTGAGTGAATATGACAAACATTTGCCCTGATTGATGCAATAAGTACACAAATGCTGCCAACTAATGAGTTTAGCTTCTTTGCAAAATCTACTGTTATTTTACTAGTGGATTTTTATTTTACTATTTACTAAATTTACTACAAATTCAGCCTGTCAATTTAATTTTTATTTTTGTTTTACTACCAGGCAGCTCCGATTTTACTAATTTTTGTTTTACTAATAATTCTACTAATTTTATTACTACAATGTATTTTACTACAATTTTACTAGTCATAACGTGGAATTTTGAATCAATGATGCCAAGGTATTGTGAATAATTGATGCTGGTCCAGATATTTGCTAAATTTGATCATGATACGAAGTTCTTGTAAGACTGTAACGTTAATGTGTCAATATGCTTGTGTTTAATACTGTCTTCTGTGCTCTGTGGCACCCTTAGTGCTCTGCCTTAGTCATCAATCATGTTTTTAGACATAGGTGAGATAGGCCGCCAGCCGATTGCCATGCGTTGAGGCCCGCTTTTTATGTGGTGCCGTGTATAGGTGTGTGCTTTATCTTGCCGTAAGAAAGCTGTCTGTGCGGCCGTATACTCTCTGTAGTAAATCTCGAAAACACATTGCTCCGCCCATAACTAACAGTTCTCCAGAATTATAGACAGAAAAATGTGTGAAATTTGACTGAGAAAACTGGACCCACAAATTTTATTGCAAAATTGATTAAGAATTTGGCTGCAATTAACCAAAAACTAGTAAAATAGTAGTAAAATTTTCATTTTACTATTGACGGTCTTTGTTAATTTAATTTAATTTTTACTTTACTATTGGCTCTTAATTTCACTTATTACTATTATTTTACTACTAGTAAAATACCACTAGTACTACTAATTTTTGTTTTACTATACTATAGTAAAATAACAGTAGCAAAATCCAATCGAATCTCTTGTCTGTCAATGTTCCGTGATGCAAATGCGATTAGAAAACAGCATGCCTATGTCATAACAGGCACTATGCCCCACACTAAGATGCATACTACAAACACATTTACAACCAACTAATCAGCTTATCGCTGATTTGTTGCAGACATCAAGGTTGCTGAAACAAAAAAAACCAATATCGCTCAAACTGATCATCTTCATACATGTGGGCGGTCTGTTCCCAACCGACTTCGCCAACACCCCACCGGATGCGCACCCGCATCCAAACGACTCTACGGTCCCCGACGATTTTTTTCTGCCAAATATTTTGGTCACAGATTTTTTTTACAATTTCAGACACGCAAAATGCCAAATCCACTTTTTAAAAAAACTGTTTAACGCTATTTCACTCCAAATTACCGATTTTTAAACATTTTTACCCCAACAATCCTTGCTGTTTAGTTTTGATCGTTTTTAATGCCCAACACCCCTCCCAATTCTTGGCCTATTCTCACCTCATTTACACCTAATCCAGCCATATTTTCATAATAATGTCTATACAAAATTAGTCATTGTTCCAAAACAACCACCGGCGGGGGTTCCGGCCGCTTCAGGCGCAGGTCAGAACCTTAGGGGCGAGGGCCAACACCCTCTCAGCCTACCCCCGATGCCCATCTCTGCCGTTACATATACGAGCACGTCCAGGTGGACCATTTGAACTTTCGGAATTTTGCCAAAAATAATCGATACTCAATATTTCTACCCCCTCCCCACCGTTTTGCCCATATCTGCCTATTTCATGCATGAACATCACAAGTTTGCATGATTCTGAATTTTTGGAATTTTGCCAAAAAATCGATAATCCATATTTATCCATAAAATTTGTTAATTTATAATTAATTATTATCATTTATTAAACACATGAATTTCTGTTTGCCAATAGAGGTGCAACAGTAAATAAAAATACCGGATACCAGATACTGCTTCGAATGTCACCGTCTCACTACTGATCAACAGACAGCCACCAACTAGCCCTGCTGGCCGGTCATAAAACGCCGCAACTATCCTTAGCCCCAAGGCGAATCCGGCTCGGACACTAACGATCACTAAAAAAACACAAATTATTTAGTTTCCACCAACAGAAAATCACCTAATAAAAACAATTCCAGCTTCATTTTTCTGCATTAACTCACCACACTACTCAGTATAAAACACCGAACTCAATCCTAAGCTAATTCAAGTGGCTCTCCCTCCCAACACAAGCCGCTTAAGCCCGGTTCACACTACGAAATAAGAAGTAAGAAATAAGACGTCTGCAATAAGAAATAGGAAATAAGCGGAACGTTCACACTACGAAATAAGAAATCAGCACAGTAAAAATCAGCTGTAGTGTGTGTAAGCGTCAGAAATCCCTTCGTCTTAGCAATTTTTGGAAACTAAGCGATTTATGGTCATAGTAGACCGGCGGAACACCAAAAACACTTAAATGATAGTACGCATTTATCCCATTTTTAGTAGGTTCTTTGAACATAAGCAGTCAACTGCAAGTCGCACAGTCAAGAACGGGTATATCCAATCCGAAAAGCAGTGAACAGGCCATAAATGCCTTTAAACTTGTCAATAATCTACTTAAGATCATAATTTCTATGTAAAACAGCAGGCAACTGCTGAAAAAACCTTGGTTTGTACGTTTATAGGCAGTGCTTATAGGTTTCTGACCGCTTTTCGTCTTTAGACAGTCGTTTCAGACTTTATTATGACATGCTATACGCTTAAAGTGAAAGAAAACTCTTATTTCAGATGAAAAAAGTTGAGCACGGCGCAACTCTTATTTCGTGGCTATTTCTTATTTCTTACTTCGTAGGTGTGAACCGGTACGAAATAAGAAATAAGGCCGCTATTTCTTATTTCTTATTTCGTAGTGTGAACCGGGCTTTAAGCCCGGTTCACACTACGAAATAAGAAGTAAGAAATAAGACGTCTGCAATAAGAAATAGGAAATAAGCGGAGCGTTCACACTACGAAATAAGAAATCAGCACAGTAAAAATCAGCTGCAGTGTGTGTAAGCGTCAGAAATCCCTTCGTCTTAGGAATTTTTGGAAACTAAGCGATTTATGGTCATAGTAGACCGGCGGAACACCAAAAACACTTAAATGATAGTACGCATTTATCCCATTTTTAGTAGGTTCTTTGAACATAAGCAGTCAACTGCAAGTCGCACAGTCAAGAACGGGTATATCCAATCCGAAAAGCAGTGAACAGGCCATAAATGCCTTGAAACTTGTCAATAATCTACTTAAGATCATAATTTCTATGTAAAACAGCAGGCAACTGCTGAAAAAACCTTGGTTTGTACGTTTATAGGCAGTGCTTATAGGTTTCTGACCGCTTTTCGTCTTTAGACAGTCGTTTCAGACTTTATTATGACATGCTATACGCTTAAAGTGAAAGAAAACTCTTATTTCAGATGAAAAAAGTTGAGCACGGCGCAACTCTTATTTCGTGGCTATTTCTTATTTCTTACTTCGTAGGTGTGAACCGGTACGAAATAAGAAATAAGGCCGCTATTTCTTATTTCTTATTTCGTAGTGTGAACCGGGCTTAAACCAAATAAACAAAAACACGAACAAAAAACAGAATTCGCATCGAGCTCGGCCTCGTGCGAAAAAAAAATCCAACGCAAAAACAAACCTGCACTCAAACTTAGGGATGTAAATGGTATCCAGTATTATTTGGTATTATTCGGTATTATTTGGTATTTTCTAGGTATTTGGTATTATTTGGTATTTGGTATTTTTTTATACCAAATAATACCAAATAATACAAATAGTTTAAAGAACTAAATAATTAGCTTTTAAGCGATAAATTCTGCATATCTTGCGACTGTATACCATGTCAGAGCTCTTCTGTTCAGAGTTTTCTCTTTAGTTGTAATTTACTAAAAGTTTAACAATGCAGATACGCAGAACAAGACGTCTCTTTACCGTTTCTGAGCAACAAAACAACAAAGAATTCTGACCAGTTTAGCTTATAACAAACAACCATTCTTGGAAAATTCTCAAAAAGTGGGAGGTGGCCCCCATGAAACGACGCAAGGCGATTTTGGGGGAAGGGGGGTCCGAAAAATCGGAATTTTGGTCCGACGTCGTTTATGGACGGCCCCTTTATCGAGACCAAGCCTAGACCGCAAACATCACAACGTGTTTGCCCATTTCCCGAGTAAGTGAAAAACCATCAAATTCTGCTCGTTTTCTTTCTCGGCATGACTAGATTTCTTTTAGATGCAACAAAAACTCTTCCACTGAGGCAAAACTTATATATTTTTGCGAAAAAAACAAAAAGTTTGACTTTGCGCTCATTCCAAACAGCTAGCGACGTGTTTATCAACTATTTGGAATTATTTGGTATTATTTGGTATAGAAAATACCATCTAGTATTTGGTATTTTCTATACCATTTACATCCCTACTCAAACTCCGAATCCAGTATTCTAAAGACACGACGACCGCAATCACACCGCTCCCGTACCGCCAAAACGCCCCATCGTCCCTTTTGGTAATTGTTGATACTCAGCCTCATTGAAAATCCGGCAAATCTATAGGTACCAGGGTTGCCAGGTTTCAACGGCAGTTCACTCCTAGAATTACCCTTAAAAAACTCCTAGAACCTCCTAAAAATTTATAAAAATCCTAAAAAAAACTCCTAAATTTTAAGGCACTCAAAATTTAGCAGACTAATTTTTTAGTAGAATTTGGTGGGCCAGACAGTTTACCAGGACATATTCAGGATTTTTCAAAGAGAATGAAAATTTCGAAGTCACCCCTGTGAAAAGATTTTGAAAATTAGCCTTCAAAAACGCACATTAAAAAGGCATTCTGAGCATAAACTACAGTTTTAGTACGTAATTTATTCTTTTCGCTTATTTTTGACAGATTTTTTCGTCCTACCTCCTCTGCAAACAGTATGTACCCATCCAAAACTCTGCTGAATACGCCACTGCAGTTTACTACCGTAGTAAAGTGTAAAAAGATTTGAAAATGCGTTGAAATCGTTCGATATCAATCAATCTGAATCAATGCCATAGTAGAAATAAGTAAACACATGCAAAAAAGCTAAAAATTCTGCCATTCTAGCCTATGAGTTTGAATTTTTCATTCCTACTAGTGTTCCGACGATATCAAAACTTGTCGATATTCGATATCGATATTTTCAGCTCAATATCGATCGATATCGATATTTATAGTTATACAAGAAAATGTGAAAATTTGAAAGAGCAAACTGCTCTCGCTGCTTATCAGTCAAGCACTGATGCAATCAGCGATCTGATATCAATTAAGTAGAGAATGGCAGAAAAGGTAGTGGCCCTTCTGAAGCCCTTCAATGAAAAGGTTGACCTCTCTGGCCGATGCCCCACCCTCATTAGGCACAAATGAGCTTAGACAGAATAGCGTATACTTTAACATATTTTAATGATAAATAAGCAAAAAAGCTTAACTTCAGTAAAAATCCGACTTTTTTCCTTATCGATCCTTTCAACCACCCATCAGCCCGGCGGTACCCCCTCAAGATTTGAAAATTTGCCACCCCTCAGCCAAAATGCTAGCCCATGTCTGCTTCTGTCCTCCTGCTTCAGGGGGAGCCCTCCTGCCTCCTCTGCGGAGTGAGCAGCTCTTCAGTGTTGTTGCAGGCAGAAGTTTAAGGACGTAAGCGCTGCTGTCTAAAAGTTGAGAATGCCGAGAAATTGATGTTTCTGAGAGCTATCATGCCACTGTTAGGTTTTGACTACATTGTATACCATCGATTTCTGAGTTGTCCAGAAAAAACTGTTTTTTTTTTACTGTTCCAGAGAAATAAACTTGGTGTCAGTTTTGTTTTTTCCTACTTTCCTGTACACAAAAATATCGAAAATATCGATGCGAAATATCGCGATATCGATATCGATATCGATATTGGAAAAAGGGTCGATATATCGACTTTTCGATATCGATATATCGTCGGAACCCTAATTCCTGCCCATCAAATCTTACATAACTCCAGGAAAATAGGTATTACAGGTGCAAGGCTAGCTGAATCATCAATTTACTGTATGTTTTACTATATTAGCCAAGTCAATCATTAATCTATCGCTGAATTTGTTCGCTGAACCTACAATGTACTAGTACGGTACTATTATAGGTACAAAGAAGACTGCAATACGAACCTGACACACAAGACAGATATATAAAAGTAGAGCAAAGCTTATCTCATCAGTTCACACAACATAAAGGGTGAAGCTGAAAATCCTAAAAAAATCCCAGAAAACTCCTAGAAAAATCCTAAAAATAAAAAACTCCGACCCAAAATTCAAAAACTCCCAGAAAAACCTCCTAACTCCGATCTCAAAATTTTCCTCCAATCCCAAATCAAAAACTCCTAGATCTAGGAGGAAAACTCCTAACCTGGCAACCCTGATAGGTACTCGCGGCAAAACCTAAACCCCTGTGCGTAGCGCGGCGTCCCAGCACCGCAGCGGAAAAAACACAACACACAAAACACGCTCCCCACGCTCCTAACCCAAACTCGCTTCACTGTACGAGATCATGCAGCCTAAAAAACTCGACGGGTTACCGCTGCCTTGGTACCCTGGATTTGATTACTCTGCTATTGGTATTGCAGTCAAACGAGCGATAGTCAGTCATAGTCAAACTGAAATTTTGGTATCGTAACAAGACAACAATGTAGATAGCCAACGACTCTTCGTTTTAGCTGGAGCACCTATGTAGCAGGTGGAGTCGGTTCGTTCCTGGGCACAGGAAGTGTCGTCTCTGCAGTAGCCTTCGTTATCTATGAGCTGGTGAAGTGCGTAAAAGGGCTTATCGTTCGATTAAAGGAGCCGAACGGCAACGGACAGCAGGAAATTATCGAGGAGGTCGAGATGCAGATTGTTGAAGCTGTGGAACAGCCTTAGGTATGGCCAATGGTTTTCAAAAATTCACTCTACAGCAAACAAATTATGCTAAAACCGCCGATAACATGACCGGATACGATAATTTACGCAAAAAACCGCACTTGATTCCATGAAGAATTAGAAAAATGCGATCTAAAAACATCAGTCTGCGAAGAACTTTTGTATGGCGCACTTGGTACCATTTTTAATTATGGGCAATAGATTTGAATAATTCGCGCTACAAGCAAAAATTTATGCTAAAACGGCAATAGCATGACCGGATGCGATTATTTACGCAAAAAACCGCACTTAATTTCGTGAAGAATTGGAGAAATGCGGGTTCAAAACAGCCGCGTGGATCAAATCGCGTAAATTAGTGTTTATAACTTGGTCGCCGTCCCAACGGTGGCTGGTTTTCTATGGCGCGTGTTACGAAGATGAAACCAACTTGATTGTTTAAAATCTACTAGAAAGATGTGAATATTCGTCGCCCAGCTAAATTAATGCGAAAAAGTATGATTGCAAGTGTTGGGTACAATAAAAGCCTGAAATGGCAAAAATTTAGGGTTGAAGAAACTTTAACACCGTTTGTGGGGTTAACGGCAAAGAGCAGAGAGCAAATTCTTATATCATTCGAAAGTCTGAAGTCTACTGTACACGGAACCGATTGAACATCTTGCGCCAAATTCGTCGTTTTTTCACAAGAACGAGGAACATGAAAAAAATCCACGAAAATGCCCATTTTCAGTAGTTAAGAAAGAATCCAATTTGTGGGGACCGCGTCAAACTGCGCTAAGAAAAAGAGTGGTGGTATATAGGTAACAAGTCACGCTGATTTCAAATCCGGTTGAACAAAATTTGAATCAAGTCTCCTTTTAGCAGAAAATGGACATTGAAAAACGACGAATTCAGTTTTCGAGAGGAAAATGCCCTTTAACGGCTGAATTATGATTCAAAATGCATCTTATTCGATAGCTCACACTCTGTTTCATATAAATACATCACATCCTCCTATCAATAACGGAGCACAAAAAAGCATTTGCGCTTGAAGTTGCAAAAACCATTTTGGACCACTTTTTGGCTGTGTTTTTGTATTTTCTATTCCGCGCCGCGTGAACGTGCTTTGGCCATCCCTACCTGAACGATTTTTTTAAAAATTATCTTTTGTAAGTGTAGGGGCGCAAGAATGGTTCCATCGGAGAGGGGGGCTTTTAGAAAAATGTCTAGTGGGTTATCCGATCTGTCGATTAGTGATGTAAAATTATGGAATCTGAATTTCAATTCAATTACAATTAAATTATAAGCTCAGTTTTTAATTTCAATTAAATTAAATTAATTGAAATAGTTTTCCATTATTTTCAATTACAATTATATTTTCAATTAAATTATGGAACCTCGGAAAATTTCAATTATGCAATTTTTTTCAACTATTTTTTCAATTTTTTGAAAATTGTTGTATTTTGCTGTTAAAAGACAGTGACAGTGACCCAGAACTTCGAAACACGTCCATGTAAAAGCTTAGAGGCACCTGGTTAGCCTGCTGCCCAATCAGACGAAAAAAATTTAAAAAGTTGTCTTTTAAAAACGCATAAAATGGCATTCTGGGGAAATTTACAGTTAGTTCATTGTTATATATCAGCACATAATCTAAAGGTTTTCAGCATTTTGAGCAACATCACTTCCTAGGTACCTATGCCAAAAAGGGGTTTCTTCAACCCACGAATCATCCAAAAAATCACTGTTTTGAGTTTTATGAACTAGAAACAAAAAGCAGATCATAAAATATTACAAAACATAGTGAGGTCAGTATAAAGAGGTGACAAACCCTAACTGGTTTTTATTTGAAGTCGTTAGCGCTTCTAATAGTTATGCATTTCCTTACATTCACCACTGGAAATAATTGAAAATATAATTGAAATTCCAGGCGAATTTCAATTAAATTACAATTAAATTATGGCCCAACTTTTGAATTTCAATTAAATTAAATTAATTGAATTGAAATTAAAAACGGGTCAATTATGCGAATTTCAATTACAATTAAATTAATTTTTTACATCACTACTGTCGATTTGGTCTTTGCCGGTGAGGGCTAGTCCCTGAACACCAATGTTACATGTATACCGTAACCAAACTTCAGTTGATCCCTGATGCAAGATTTGGTAAAAATTAGAGTGCGAACAATACCTAAAAACCCAATACCCCAATACCCAATACCAATACCAATACCTGAGACCCCCAATACCCAATACCCAATACTTGCGTAGCTGGGCCAAAAATTTCATTTCACTGGACAAGTACATTCTAGTCGTGTACACAAGATTTTTGGCGCTGCAATTAAAATTTTTAAGAAGCTGGTTTGGCCGCTGCCCAAGCAGGGCGAAATTTTTTTGAAAAATTAGCTTTTCAGAAAGCATTTAGAAGCCGTTTTAGGCGTAAAATTAGCAGAAATTAACAGTTTTGGTACTAAATGTTATTTATGTTATCCTTGTTTTTGTGCACCAAAGGTAAGTGATCGCTCACTCGGTGCCTATCCGCTTTCCTAATTTGCGCTTTGGGCTTACTGTAACTGTGCATGCGGCTGGGCAGTTGGTGGTTCCTCAAAGTTTCTTTTTTGTCGGTTAAAATACGTGCAGATAGAAACTAGCATAAAACAGTAAAGCTCTTAACGCTAACGTTGGCACATATATGCCTACTTCGTTTGTATATGTATATGTATATGCATATATACAAATGCACATTAGTTTGTATATGTATATGTATATATACATATACAAACAAAATTTCAATATTGCATATTTTTTTGTATATTTGTATATTAAGAATATTATAAATTTTCTGCTGGAAAGCATGATTTCGACAAACCAGGTGGGTTAGGGGTACCATGACGGGTGTCATTGGCATATGGTAGGGCGTCGTAGGGCTAGCCAACATGAAATATTCTCAAATTGCATGAGTGTATTCCGATTTCAGGCAGTTCTCCCAACCGGTGCGAACTCTATTAAGTGATACTGCCCTCAGTCCAAGATTTTTACCAGCTAAAATTTATGTTATTGCTAAAACTCAGGCTTTTTAGGATCTCTAATATCAAGAAATTTTTTGTGTGGTGTGGGTAAGTCACCGGTGGTCGAAAATCTTTAAGTAATACAAATGCTAGCAACAAATTCAAACTTACGCTTTAGGTACACCCCTTAGTTTTAGGTTAACAGGTATGTTAAGGCTTAGGTTCTGGCTTTAGTCTTCGATTCAGGCCTACTAGGCTCGTGCATAGGTATAGTTTTCAGCAGAAATAGCCCCTGAAATCGTTATTACGCATCATAGGGAGAATGGATGAATGGATTTATCTGAAAAAATAATAATACGTTTAAAACTGGGATGAAACGAAAAGGGAAACGTGCGGGATTCGATTATCAATTTCGTCGTTGAGTGTGCCTACTACTCCATTTTTTCGTTTCAAAACAAAACTCATTGCGAAATACTTCTAAAACGAAGATGAATAATATTTGGTCTTAATGCAGACGAGGCTAAACCGCAAATTTAACAAATTCTTCTGGAAAAGTTGAAGACATAGTCTCAAAATACAAAAACACCCGAAGAAACCGTAAAAATAACTCAAATAACCTTACGAAAGTGGCCAAAATGTGCTAAACTACTCACTGCAAAAATATACAAATGAAAATATACAAACCGTTTGTATATCAAGTCTGTTTGTATATGTATATTGAATATTGCATCAACGGTCAGTTTGTATATGTATATGTATTTGTATATCCAAAACATTTGTATATATATACAAATTTGTATATGTATATTTGAATATACAAACCCACACTACTTAACGCCATTTATGGTACTGGCACCATATATGGTACCGGTACCTAGGCTACCGGCACCATAGTAAAAGTGTAATTTTAGTATTGACCAAATATAAATTTTTGGGGTGCAACAGCCTGGTAGGGCCACTGCCCAAATAGGTAGGAAAATCTTGAAAATCCAGCCTTCAAACACACGTTAGTGTTGTTCTCTGCTCAGGTCGAGTTTTAGCTCTTTGCCATTTTAGACCCAAAATTGAAAATTGGGCGCAGAGATCTCTGCAAGTTGGTGCACTAATACTTGTTGATGAGTTATGGATGACCTGCAAAGGATTTGTTGATTTGGGGCTCCGGTCTTGAGATACCGGTTTCCGAAAATCGGTGTCCTTTTAATTATGGGACGATAATTTCCGAATCAATTTCTCGCTTATTAATAGACATTAAGACTTAGAAAGCGGGACTTTTGGAGTACTTTTAGACTGCTTTGAGAAGTTTTTGGTAGAAATTAATTTTCTACTACATGTCGGGCCTTGTAGCTCATGTGGAAACCCAAACACTGACATTTTTATTTTATAGGAATGTAACGCTCTATCTTGGCTAAGTTTGGTATAAAGCAATCTGGGTTGCGAGCCTGGGATTATGAGAAATTTGGGATTAAAGAGGTTAAAATCGCAAACTTTGCATTATTGAGAACAAAAGTACCAAATAGAATTTCTGCTTTGTCTCAAAGAATTTATACTTGAAAATCGGCGAAAAGTACTTTTTTAGTAAAATTTCCTATTGAAAGCGGGAAATTTGAATTCGGAAATTTTCGTCCCTTAGGGGGCGTCCATAAACTACGACGTTCAGAGAGGGGGGGTGGGGGTACCCCGAAAAACGTCGCTGAACGTCGGAGGGGGTGGGGCGTTGAGTCAAAACGTTGACGTATTTTTGGCCTTTTTTGGTAAGGTTTCACGATTGCAGAATAAGCAAGAATGCAGAGAAAGTCAAACGGTTTTTGACACATTTTTGTAGTTGTACAACATACAGTATGTTAGCGTGATTTGTACAGGGTGTGCAAAAAAACAACCCAGCAGATTTTTTACTGTAGCAACCGTAAATCCCAACCGATTTGAATAAATCTTTTTTGAATGAAAGACAAATAAATTATCGATTGGTAGAGTTTTCGTTAAGATGCTCTGCTTGGTTCTCGAGATATTTGCCCTCAAATTTGAAACACTGATTTTGGCAATGAACAAGAGTGATTAAAACAACCCAGCAGATTTTTTACTGTGGCAACCGGAAATCTCAACCGATTTGAATGACTCTTTTTTAACTGAAAGTTAAATAAATTTTTGAAAGATTGGTGAAACTAACTGGTAAATACATATGTGCACAGGCATAAATTTTTCTATTATTCATTTGTGATTACGCAGTCAGAAAAGCAGCTTCAGATTTTTAACGAAAATTCGAAAATTTTATTTCGGGGGGGGTTCCTTTCAAACGTCGTAATTTTTATGGGGGGTGATGATGAAAACGTCGGTAAACGTCGGAGGGGGGTGCAAAATTTTGAATTTTTGAACGTCGTAGTTTATGGACGGCCCCAAACACATTTATGCATTGTATTAGATACAATAGGCACCTCGCACCAGTATACCATATGCTGCACTAATCTGAAGCTTTCGTTTCAGGGCATCGACGGCTTCATAATCAACAACCTGTCTTACCAGGATGCCATCTCGTATTTCGCTTTCGATAAGTCTGAAATCTTCAAGATAATGCTCTTACGTACGTCAGATGGACAAAGACAAACTGTACCGCCTGTTCGGACGTCCTGTTGTGCCACGAGTTAGCGGCTGAGCTGGGAAGCGGTTGCAACATTCTCACACATGTGCTGCTATTGCATTTACTTAGTTGTGAAAATCCTACTGGTTCCAATAAATTCTTCTATGGCATGGGCAACCATTTTTAATAATTCGCTATGACAAGGAAAGTACCAGGGCTGTTGGGTCGGTTTTTTCCTCGGTTTTTTTTCGTTTTTTTTCCGGAAAAAAACCGGTTTTTTTCCTAGGGGCTCGGAAAAAAAACTAAAATGCGGAAAAAACTCAATTAAGTTTTTAAAGGAAATAGACACAATAACTGGTTAAATTCGCTTCCAATGCTTTGAATTTACGTTAATAGAAGCCTTACAAGCATTTCCATGGCATAACTTAGCTGTTTTTCGCAAAAAATATTGGTACCATTTTCAGGCAACTTTTATTATTGTATTTTTGGTGTTTTAAAATCAAATTACTACTCTAAAACATGAAATTAGTGCATTTTGTAATAAGACTCACGCTATTTCGTTGAATTCTGCAATAAAAAGCGATTGTTAAAAATTTTTTTCTGTCATCTCGGAAAATAACTTTTGGAAAAAAACCGGCTTGAGTTTTTTTCCGGAAAACAAACAGCCCTGGAAAGTGCGCTAAAACGGCCGATTGCATGACCGCCTATGAGAATTTCAGCAGAAAAACAGCATGTGATTTCATGAAAAATTGGAAAAATGCCATTTAATAACAGCCGCTTGTGTTTGTTTGTTGTTGCTTTGGCTTTGTTTGTCGGAATTACTGTTTCCCAGTTAATTTATTTTCTAATTAACTTGCCATTAACTTGCTTGTAACTGTCTGAAGTTTTGTTTACCGTATAGTTGAGGGCGTGGAGATTTACCCGCCTCAGGCTCTGGCCTACTGCCCCTCAGGCTACCGCTACCCCCTTCAGTTCAGGGTATTATGGAAGAATAATTTGATAAAAGTATGACTAGGTTAGGAGTGAATGAGCAGGTTATTTCAACCTATTTAAACGTAAAACTAGCCAAAAAACCTTAATTCTAGCGAAAAATCGGACTTTTTAGCTTACCATCCTCTCAACCCTGCATCAGCCGCCGCTACACCCTTCAGCCAGCCCCTTAGAATTTGAAAATTTGTCACCTCTCAGCCGAAATGATAGCCCATATCTGTCACCAGCAATACATTGTAATGACAGTTGGTCAGAATTGGAACCTGTCTCAAGAGGCTTTTCAGTCAGTTTCTGCTTGCAGCCACAACAGGCAATATGCCTGTGAGACTGAACATATGCTATCCCATAGCAAAACTGGCTGAAAAGTACATAATATCCACTTTCAGCTCGGCAGGTAAAATGGAGTAGGTAGTTTGTTTTGTGGGAGATTAAGAGAAACCAGCGCAAAGACGAAAGGCGGAGGGCGGGCGGGATCCCGGGAAGTTAGTATGGCTTGCCATTAAAAGGCATGGATACCGAAAGCACTTGCATTCTGCCAAAAAGGTTCAGCAATAGCTAGGCTTGTGTAAGTAAATTAAGTATATTTTAAGTAAATTAAGTAAATTATTTTTGGCAAGTATAATTTGCAAATTATAATTATAATTAAGTTTACCTGTTTTCGTAGAAATGTAATTTAATTATAATTTACTTACCAAATAATTTACTTGTATTAGTAAATTTCTAAAAAATATAATTAAAATAATAATTATAATTTACTTAGCAACAGTACATCAAAGATCTAGTAGCTGTTCATGAAATACGATTTTTTGCTCAGGTTGGCAAGTGTTTGAGTACATATTGGGTTTTTTATGGCCTATGCATTTTTCTGATAATCGAATCGTTTACTGGGCAACAACACTGTATATACAGTTGACACAGTTTTACTGCGAGTGGTCTCCAGAGAAAAGAGGACAAAACATAAAACACGCCTATATGTCAATTTGCGGCAGTATCGGTTGTAAAACAGTAATTACGTCTCTCGACTTGACAAACTTTAGAAAATCTCTAAAACACATTGTGACATGTTGATTATGAAGAAAATTCCAGTATTCGATAGCCCTACATAAATAGAAACAGTGACTCAGAACTTGCGTGATTACCACTAACATACAGAGCCTTGCTATGATTAAGACGGTTGCTATGTCTTGGACGTTGGTCACGCATTTTATACAGCGGAAAATAATGTTGACTGTATTGGTATTGATTGATACAGTAATAGCAAAGTGCGTTCAATGATAAGAGCCACATTTTATAAAACCGGAGCGGGTCCCCTAACCGGCGAACCTGAAAAATTCTGACCTATAGTTTTCATTTGATAAATCTTTAGGTCTATGGTAGAAAATAAAACACGAGAAATATTTTCACTCGACTGTCACTAATATGCAAATTAGGGCAAAAACGTGTTTTTTTCAGCTAAATTCGGTGTATTTTTTTTCTCTCGCATGCCTTGACGGATTGGGCTGATATTTTCAGCTAAAATTCTAGGTATATTGGGTGTTGTACCTGTAAAATTTGAAGAGGATCCGCCAAGGTTGAGATCGCAAATTATAATGAGATGCAAATTTTAGGGTCCTGTAAAAAATCGAATTTTGCAAAAAAAGGTAGATCGAAATTTTCGATCAAACTTTCAGTGTAGGTTGCTTAAGTGTCCCTCAAAGTAACCTTCTTTTCCCGTTTCTGGACTTTGTCTCTGTTTCGCATACGTGTAACAGCTCCGGGCCGACCTGGGGGGAGGGGGGTAGGGGGCTTTTTTTTCCTCAGGTGGGGGGTCGAGGGGGGGTTTCGCCCAGGTGGGGGGTCGCAAATTTCGAAAAGCTCCGAAACGCCTAGAAATGCGTTTTTAGCACGTTTTTTTCAGTAAGAACGCTAAAAATCGCTATTTTAAGCTGCCAAATAGCGTTTTAAAGCTAAAAACAAGCAAAAAATGACAAAAAGAGCTTCCAGAAACAGCGATTTTTCTTAAATATCAGCAGTGGAAACGCCAAATTCGGTTTCCAAAGGCTTTTCAAGTGAATTTTAGGCTAAAAATTAGTGATTTCTGACCCAGTTTGTTAATACTGGGGCCACTACTAGTACTTGTATTTTTTGGTCGGGGGGGGGAGGTCCCTTAACCTGTCTCGAGGGGGGGGGGGGGGTGTTTGGCCTTTTCAGCTGGGGGTAACCCCCCCAACCCCCCTAGTACATGTATGCTGTTTCGAGAAATTAGTGTTCGAATTTTCATGCACACGTTGGTAGAAAAAACATGAATTTACTTCCAGCTTTCGTTTGAGCGGACGGATCTTTTAGCGTCGGGTCTGGCTTGAAAGAGCGCGCAATGGCCGATCGATTGGTTGGTCGCCCGCCAGAAACAAACCACGGAGTCGGATACTGTAAGAGTTTAAGAGGCAGTCCACGAAAAAGTCGAACCTTGGCAGGAACAGCCTTGTACAGCTGATTTTTCAAAATCGGCGTAGAAAGCTCTAACTTTCAGGCATTGTAGATCATGAAAAGCCATGGATGTATTTGCTATCCGATTTTCTCTAGCTGCCCTACAACCAAAATTACGGCCCTTCAAAAATGGCTATTTTGACCATTTGTGCCAATGGCGAACTAACTTCAAAACGTCATAACTCCCTTTAGAGTGGGCCGATTTTGATGTGATATGTCTTATTAAAGAGGTAATTGGACCCTCTATCAGACAATGTGCACAAGACGATTCAATTCCATCTGCAACATTTTCGACTGTTTTTTTAAATTTGAGAGGCCGTATCTCGAAAATGAATATGGAAGACCGGCAAGATAATTACAGATTCGAAATCTACATGCAATTCTGCGTCTGAAGGTCATATGTTTGTTTCCGAAAGTCAGTCACACTTAATATCTTTTTTTCTGTCTTTTGGATTTGTGTTTTATGTCATAACGTTCGCCATTTCGCGGGGGATCTGATGCTGCTTTTAGTTTTTCTGTAGCGTTTTTAGATATTGAGTTATTTTCAATGCAATTTTTCGGTTTTGGCCGAAGTGATTGCGCAATAAGGGAATGACTGATATCTTTGAAAATTTCAGGGTTACATTAGGTTGTTATAGGCTTCAATGCAAGAATGGGTAGAGTTGTCCAGCTGCTCCTGAACTTTACCTATGGCCGTTCGAAGATAGGGTGATTTTTTATTTGGCGTGGAGGGTCCCGAAAAAGCCCAAAAACGCCTATTTTGCCTTAAATAAGCGAAAATTTTCTCCCTCCGGGAGGGGGTATGGGCCGGCGAGGATTTCGTCCAGATTTCAGCCAGATTTCGGTTAGTGGCAGGTTAGTTCTTTGTGTTCGGTATTTCACTACCGTATTCGAGCCGTTCAACGGTGCGACCCTGCACGACAACCCTCCCCATTGCTGTCATAAGGTGCAACAGCAGCTCCAGTTCGGTTCCCATTTACCTACTTATCAGCACCGGCTGTTAATGCAGATGAGCACTGTCTGAACTTTTATTTATCACAGAACCAGTGATCTTCAGCGGTACAATTGTTGAACTGATAAACTGGACCCGTAATTAGATGTTTGCATTTTATTTTAGCTCGATCACAGATCCAGTCAATCACCTCTTTTCTAGTGATATCGACGAAAAACGCTATATGATTTTGCGCCGCCGCGCCGCAAGGTACATTGGGGATTCTTCGAACGAAGATACCGATCAGTGTCCACTGGTTCCGGTAGCCGTTTCTCACTTTTCTGGCCAGTCCACCTTCTGAGTCTCCCTAAAGCAGTAACTGGAAAACAGGACATCATCAAGTATGGAAAATACTGACTCGACAGATTTCCTGCGATCGACTGTTTAGTGTCATACAGCGGTAGTCCTGAGAAGCGTTGCAACTGGGAAGGGAAGGAAAATCTGCATATCCAAGTGCATCTGGAAGACTGCCCATTGCATACCGATGCTCTGCAATTAAAAATTATTACACTTTATTTGGTGACTATGGGGTACGTCGAGCGATTCCTACCGTAGTTGGGGTGTGTGCTACTGTTGATTGGGTATTATACCGAACCCATACCGAGAAATTTTGGGAATACCTACCCAATATATGCCTACCCATTCCAGGTATTTTAATTAATACCCATACCGGGTATACCGATTATTTTAGGAATACCCAGGTATTATGGAATCGGTATTTTTTGTCCAGCTTAGTGCAATTTTTATCGACAATTCCCTATTATCACGGTATTTTCATTGTAATTTTGCATTTCTGGGGCATGCAGAAATACAGCCCATTACAATATCCTTCCAAAATATCAAATTTGAAGGATTTTTAGTCCTCTGAATCTACTCCCGGTGCCAAACTTGTTTTGTCATCCGAAAACGTTGGTCTAGTTTTGGCTTAACTTCACACTGCTCCTTAATAATCAAGTTTCTATGTACTTGATGTACAGTACATTCACAGTCAACAAAATCAAGCATTTTGTCACTGCTGGTTAGATCTCTATATTGTACATTAGGAGGTCTTAAAGTTACAGTACAATGGAAGCATTTCTCTTAGTCAAAATTGTTTATAGAAACGATTTTCATCACTCAAGTAAAAGCTAAAAAATAATTTCAAAAAACTCCTAAAAGCTGCTAATCCCTTTGCTTTTGATGAATTTTTGTAGCCTCTGACCTTGGAAATGACTAAATCCATGGCGTTGTAAATGGGAAATTCAGTGTTTTGACTATGTAAAACATTTTCAGCAAATACCGAATAAACATATACCGGTATACCGGTATTTTTACGAATACCTACAGTACCTATACCGAACCGATTCCTCGATATGCCGAAAAATACCTACCCATACCGAACGGATTCCTGAAAATCCCATAGCCAAACAACAGTAGTGTGCGCACGCACCCCATGACACCCCCGGTCCATATGTATTGTTTACTGCAGTCTCCAAACGTTGTTGCATTAATGGTGGGTGACTCACCCTGTACATACTGAAGAGTTTGATAGTTTGTGTGAGTGTTGTTGTGTGTTTCTTCGTGTCCAGGAGTGGCAAGTCTGTTTCACCGTTGACAAGTCGTCAGATCAAGGTAAAGGCACAGAAAGGCCGCAGCGTGGCGCGCAAGAGATCCGATCAATGTGGTGTCAGTGCAGGGCAGCTTGCTACTGAAGATGCCGAGTTAACAGAGGCGGTGCAGCTCCCACAGTTCGTCTCTCCGATTGTCAGGCACAGCGGCGGCCAGTCGACACTCGTTGAAAGGGGAGTGATGAAGAGTTTGATAGTTTGTGTGAGTGTTGTTGTGTGTTTCTTCCTGTGCGGTTGTTGTGTATGATTCAGTGAGTGCGCGTGTGTGTGCGTTGTGTTGTGCAACTCTACTAGTAAAGACCTCCTACTTCTCTTCAATACATATATGTATGTTACTAAATAAGGCTGTACTTATGAGTCCGTAGGCACTCATTCTGTAGGGCGGCCATTCACGCAGAAGTCTGATGTTGTGGTTTATGCAGATCGGTGTTACTCTTGGCAATTCTCGGTCCAGACGAACCAAGGCTATGTCTGCAAGTTTACACCATAGATGGCACAGAGGGTTTAGACCACCAACATCTTACAGTTTTAAGTCTGGCATAAATGTGAATCTATCCAATCACTTACCCAAATAGGGGTGTGTAATCTGAGACTCAACCTTTGCTGTGCCGTTCCTGGCTACACTTTCTCTCCAGTTGGGATGACCACCTGTTAAATAGATTATGAGTCTATAACGTTAACTAAAAGAATATCCGTTCAGTGAGTTAAATCTTTCTTTCTGCATACTTATTTGATTTGTAGTAAATGTTGTGTGCAGTAGCCAATACCCACCGATTGCCAATGTAAACTGCCGTCGCTGAAAGCAAAGCTCGTGTAGGTACGTACGTAGCAACAATGGCACACTTTAAAAGGTCGTAACTTTTGATAAATTTGTTTTGCTCTGCCTTTTATGGCTAAATTTAATCACTTTCATGCTTCCCAACCTGCAAACACAACTCTTACAGATCGACTTGACTGTGCAATCGTCTTCACTATACTGCCATACACAGACTGTTAGCCGGAAAGTCCAGGGAAATTGGAATTCGGCTGCTTTATCTCCTCGGCCCACTTTCAGGCGTCTGCGATTTTCGTATGGGTCAAACTGAAATTATCTAGAAGTTTTTCTAAATCTAAGAAAAACTTTTTCTATAATCATAAAGGGCTATTCACTTTGGGATAAGAGTCAGTCGAAATTCCACAATATTCTCCATTCGGGATGGTGCGATAAAGGTATTCATGATATCTGTTGTAGAAACTGAAACTGTTTCTTCACCTACAGCACTACGAAGCAGTCTCAAAGACTTACTCGTGTAAACATTTCTTAGCCGTTTCATGCAACAGCTCCCATCGCTTTTGCACGGCCGCAGAGCATTTGCTTATGCATTCTTCTACATCTTCTGTCTGTACTTGCTTATTCCGGCCCTCAGAAATTGGTATTTTTAAGGGTTTGCACTTAGGTATGCTATCAATACAAAGCATATAGCAGTCCCAAGCCAAGTCTATAAAACACTGTACATTGGTTACTGTTTGACGATGATAGCTTAAACAACCAAACGGAACATCGAAAAAGCCATCTGGAAACTTGGTTTCAAGCAAAACCACTGAAATTGCGAACAGTTGACAAATGAAAAATGGCGTCAGCGCGCTGTGACCGCAAAACATTGCGTCACAGCCGGAGAAACTGTATAGAAAAGTTGCCAGACCCAAGGTGGTACGTGATCTATCGATCCGATCCGATTTGCGGGGGGGCCTTACGGCCTGCGATCAGACTCGAGGTCCATTCCGCTACCCCCGTGGTTTCGTCATCTCGGACGTTTCCCTTCTAGCACTGCCAGCCACTCTAGCCATGCTGTTGGGCGCCAGGTACTAAGAGAGTCCCTGTCGCGTTGACGTCATGGTGATGTCGGCTCCCAACGTCCGCTTGGTCCGCCCCTGGTGTGAGAGAGGCCCCCAGGCCTAGTCGGTTTCCGTGGACAACTCCTGACGTCATTGATCTTTCTCCAACGTGGCATGCTATTGGAGCGGCTTCGGTGCAATGGAAGATCCAGTCGGTTCCCATTTTACCTACTGTTGGCAAAATATTGAATTTGTGGAATACATAACATATACATATACATATATGTATATGTTTTCCGGTGACGAATACATATACATAATATGTATATGTATTTTTTCAAAAAATATGTACATAAAATACATATTATACATATTTTTTCAAAGCCAGGTTTTAAGTTGAAAAATGCTGCTAAAAGAGTTGTTTGTGACTGAAATTAGAAAGGGTCCACGCTTGGACCTGATTAGCATGAAATTGATTCAGTACGTCAGTCAAATTAGCAATAATTTCCACATTTAAGTTCTGTTAAAAATCCTCCACGTACAGTCAGTCTTTTTCTGTATGGTATAAGCCACATTTTCTGACCCGTGGAAGAAAGTGGTGAAATATGGCTTCAAATTTGAAAAATCCTCAAATTTTTAGTTTTGGTTTTGGTTTTGGTAACTAAAAATTTGAGGATTTTTCAAATTTGAAGCCATATTTCACCACTTTCTTCCACGGGTCAGCCAATGTGGCTTATACCAAACTGTAGGGAATTGATAGCACTACAATATTCTCAAATAAAAAAACGGTGTAGGGGGGTTCCAGACGAGCTAGGGGGCTCCAAAGGGGGTCGAAAAATTTTTTTTCATTGAAAATGGAACTCGACTGTTGATTCTGAAAGTACTCTAAAAGTTACCCTAAACCCCCAATTTTTAAGTCCCAACACTGATTAGTGCGCTAGAAACTCCAGCAGGAAATTTTGGTGCAGTACCAAAACTAAAAATTTGAGGATTTTTCAACTTTGAAGCCATATTTCACCACTTTCTTCCACGGGTCAGCCAATGTGGCTTATACCAAACTGTAGGGAATTGATAGCGCCACAATATTCTGAAATAAAAAAACGGCGTAGGGGGTTCCAGACGAGCTAGGGGGCTCCAAAGGGGGTCGAAAAAAATTTTTTTCATTGAAAATGGAATTCGACCGTTGATTCTGAAAGTACTCTAAAAGTTACCCTAAACCCCCAATTTTTAAGTCCCAACACTGATTAGTGCGCTAGAAACTCCAGCAGGAAATTTTGGTGCAGTACGAAAACTAAAAATTTGTGGATTTTTCAACTTTGAAGCCATATTTCACCACTTTCTTCCATGGGTCAGCCGATGTGGCTTATACCAAACTGTAGGGAATTGATAGCGCTACAATATTCTGAAATAAAAAAAACGGTGTAGGGGGGGTTCCAGACGAGCTAGGGCATACATGTAACAGGTCATCCGCCGATGGGGGAGGGGGGGTTGGGGGGGTCTGGCGCCGGCCGGGGGGGGTCTGAGCCAAAATTTTGGGGGAGGGGGGTGGGCACTAAAAAAACGCTCGAAAATCGAAAAAATCGCAATTTTTCGGCTAAAAATTGCCAAAAATCGCTAATTTGGGCTATACAGCTAGAAAGTGCTGTTTTGCAGGCGATTTTGGCAATTTTTGTGTGTGAAATTGTAAAAAATTGCAAAAATTTGCTCGAAAATTTACTTGCCAGAAAAATCGGAGGGGGGGGTCGGTGAAATCGTCTCGGGGGGGGGGGGTCCCCCATCCGGGGGGGGGGGTCTGGCCTATTTCGGGTGGGGGGCCGACCCCCCCCAACCCCCCCCTGTTACATGTATGAGCTAGGGGGCTCCAAAGGGGGTCGAAAAAAATTTTTTTATTGAAAATGGAATTCGACCGTTGATCCTGAAAGTACTCTAAAAGTTACCCTATGCCCCCAATTTTTAAGTCCCAACACTGATTATTGCGCTAGAAATTCGATTTTGAAATTTTGGTCCCATAGTTAAGCGGACCGATTTTCAGAAGGCCGTATCTCGAGCGTGGAGCGTCGAATCGGGATATCCTTTGCGGTGGTTATATAACCTATCCATACGTATTAGTCGTCCAACTTTGAGCCCTCCACGCCAAAGCTTCATTTTTGGGGTCTGAATATGGCAAAGGACCAAGACTCGATCGGTTCAGAGACTGACTCTTAAAACACCAAATCTGTGGTTTTTCTACCACTGGAGCAAATTCAGACATTGGCATCCTAAGAAAATGTAATTTCATGCTATGGATGGCAGGCTGAGACTTGAAAATGCCGCATTTCATCAGAAATTCAATATGTATTTTCAAATATGTATTTTAAATACATAGTGGCCTCAGAATACATATACATAAACATATTATCTGAGGAATACATAAACATATACATATACATATATGTATTCCAAAAATAATACATAATATGTATTTTTTACATATACATATACATATATGTATTCCACAGTAATTTTACCTACTCGCTGTAACCAGCTTTCGGTGGCCTGGGTGGAGCGTTGTGCCGACGACCAACTCTTTGCAGCAAGAAACTTGCCGCGCCGAGAGGATGAACCACTACAACCGCAAGGGATGCAGGGGCCGCCGTGACTCAGAGGCAGCGAGCTACCCACTGAGCCAACGACGCGGCTGTACGTGATCTAGCATGCAGCTGTAATTTGAAAACAGCTACCCACCGCAGTTTACTACTCACTGGGTTATTTGCAATCTTTTAAACCCTTTGCAAATGATCAACGCCATATGGCGTAGTTGGCGAACAAATAGGAAAGCCAAAAAAGTGAAAGTCAATGTATCGGAAAACTGTTTCGGATCTCGCGAAAAGTTGTTTCAGACCTATCGGAAAGTTGTTACAGACCCCTCGGAAACGCGTTTTCAGCCAGTCGCAAACTCAAAATTTGTTGTTTTAGATGTTTAGATAACGCTTGCCATTGAAATGATTCAAAAATTTACTTTCAGTCTATCTGTTTACTGCACTAACCAAGACAAACTGAAAACAACCTATCGGAAAGCTGGACCGAACCTATCGGATAGCTGGACCGAACCTATCGGAAAGCTGGACCGAACCTATCGAAAGCTGGACCGAACCTATCGAAAGCTGGACCGAACCTATCGAAAGCTGGACCGAACCTATCGAAAGCTGGACCGAACCTATCGGAAAGCTGGACCGAACCTATCGAAAGCTGGACCGAACCTATCGAAAGCTGGACCGAACCTATCGAAAGCTGGACCGAACCTATCGGAAAGCTGGACCGAACCTATCGAAAGCTGGACCGAACCTATCGAAAGCTGGACCGAACTTATCGAAAGCTGGACCGAACCTATCGAAAGCTGGACCGAACCTATCGGAAAGCTGGACCGAACCTATCGAAAGCTGGACCGAACCTATCGAAAGCTGGACCGAACCTATCGAAAGCTGGACCGAACCTATCGAAAGCTGGACCGAACCTATCGAAAGCTGGACCGAACCTATCGAAAGCTGGACCGAACCTATCGGAAAGCTGGACCGAACCTATCGAAAGCTGGACTGAACCTATCGAAAGCTGGACCGAACTTATCGAAAGCTGGACCGAACCTATCGGAAAGCTGGACCGAACCTATCGGAAAGCTGGACCGAACCTATCGAAAGCTGGACCGAACCTATCGGAAAGCTGGACCGAACCTATCGAAAGCTGGACCGAACCTATCGAAAGCTGGACCGAACCTATCGGAAAGCTGGACCGAACCTATCGGAAAGCTGGGCCGAACCTATCGGAAAGCTGGACCGTGAACCTATCGGAAAGCTGGACCATGAACCTATCGGAAAGCTGGACCATGAACCTATCGGAAAGATGGACCATGAACCTATCGGAAAGCTGGACCATGAACCTATCGGAAAGATGGACCATGAACCTATCGGAAAGATGGACCATGAACCTATCGGAAAGCTGGACCGTGAACCTATCGGAAAGCTGGACCATGAACCTATCGGAAAGCTGGACCATGAACCTATTGGAAAGCTGGACCGAACCTATCGGAAAGCTGGACCGAACCTGTCGGAAAGCTGGACCGAACCTATCGGGATCGGGAAGCTGAACCATGAACCTATCGAAAGCCAAGCCAGCAACTTTCCGATACATTCAAAACTTGGTCATTTGCAAAAGGTTACGTACCTATTACAGGTCATCCTTCGAAGAGATGGTGGTTTCTTTTGGGGCTAAAGAATTTTCTGATTTTTTGCTTGAAATTGTAAAAAAGATTGGAACAACATTTGCCGGAAAAATCGAAAGGGCAAAGAAATGTTACGAGGGTCCAATCGGGGGTTTGGCTTTTGCAGGTAGGAGGGTAGCCAAACCCCCATTACATGTACCTTTGTATGTCTTTTGATATTACACACTTAACCCAATGTCACATCATACAGTGAGTCAAACAGTCAGTTGCAATCTGAACTTCAAAATTGCATTATGTCTCAGCTCAAATCACTGTAACAGTGAAATTTCTTTTAGCTTCACTTATGCAAATTCCACTGGGTCTCCACTGATTCTTCAGCGGGTCAAACTGCTCAACCATATTCAGTTCTGCAGATCCATCGCATCCCCCCAGGGCGTACAGTTTATCGTTGCAATTGACCAGACAGTGACTACTGCGTTTCTGTCCTAGCGGACCCAGAGTTCTCCATCTACCCTCTCTAGGATCTAGCTGTAGACACGCATCCAAGTAACCGGTCATGCCATCCCAGCCTCCAGTCAGAACAATGGTTGAGTCAAAAACTGCCGCTGATGCAAAGGCAAAGGGGGTGAGCCTCATTTCAGAAGGCTGTAGCCATTTCTGAGCTTCCACATTGAGAACAGACATGTCACCACTAAGATTTCCAACTCCCAACCCATCCACTAGTCCACCAAGCAAATAAATCGATCCATTCAGCTCAACCGCACAATGACCATATCTAGAACTGGCCATTGGTAGAAAGTCTGACCATCTTTGGGTATTCACATCGAACACTTCAGCTGAGCTGAGCGGTGTGAAGCCCGTGGCCCCTCCAAACACAAACCAAAGATGGGCCAGAGTGACTGAAGCGGCCTCTGTTCTTGCAACTCGCATCTTAGGAGCAGATTTCCATTTTGGGTAGCTGGAATCCATATTTAGTGCGAGACTGAACTGACTGCCGAAACCTCCAGCTATATGCAAATTTCTGTCAGATAGTAAGGCTGCAATGTGACTGCTTCGCCCGGCGCTGAGTTGGCAGTTGAGAATTTTGTTGTAAGATGGTTGGTCTGGAACGTACAGTTCTACTGTGTTCAGATCTTTCTGTTCTCTTTGAAAACCACCAATCAGAAGTAGCGAATTGTGACCACTGTTCAACTTGGCGCTAGGTGGCACTGTACATTCGATTTGAAACTTTGTACTGGCCGAAATGCCCTGAAAATAGAATACTTCGAATGCAATACCCAATTGCATTACACCAACGCTATATGGAATAGTTGGCCAACCTATCGGAAAGCTGTTTACTGCACGAAATCAGGACAATCTGAAAAGAACCTATCGGAATGACGGACTGAACATATCGGAAAGCCAGAAACTTTCCGATACGTTCAAAACCCGGTCAGTTGCAAAAGGTTAAACACCAAAAACAGCACCTGAAGAATTGGCTGAACCGACATTGCCTTCCATCTGCAGTGATTAGACACCAGCTGAAGGTTGAATAAACGTTTCTTCCGCATGAGAGAAGTTAAGCACTGCTCAGAAGTCTGATGGTCCCAATTGCACTGGTGACCAACAAAAACTTCTGGAAAATCCTTAGCAATCAGCAAAGCGAAACTGATTGGGGACGCAACCACACTGCGTAGTTGGGTTTGAACCTCTGTTTTTTCCGACCCTTCTGTCTCATCGGCTTCTTCGGACAACGCAGTAGAACGATTTTCAATATTCCAGCCTGGTGATTCTTCAGATTGCGCCATCACGATTTTAACGCGTCAAAGAAAGACACAGAAATCGGTTTAGACTACTAATAGTAATAATAAGTTGTATAAAGGTGGAGTGCTGCACGATACAGCAAAGCTAGCGCCTATCCAGATCAATGGTCGCTGAGCAACCCCACTCTAAAGCCTTTTGAGTCAATAATCTAAAACTACATATCGTCCGGAAAAAATCTTTTATTTCTGTGAAAAATAGGCGGAGTGAGAATATACAGGGTCAGCCAAAAAAAACAACCCAGCAGATTTTTCGCTGTTGCAATCGCAAATCTCACCGGTTTTTGAATGAATCCTTTTTGAAATGAAAGATAAATAAATCTTCAAAGCTGAAATTTTCATTAATGTACTCTGCTTAGTTCCTGAGATATTGGCTCCCAAAGTCAAAACAGTGATTTTAGCAGTGAATATAGAGATTTTTTTATTATTCTGCACAAGCATTTAACAGCAAAACAACACAAGTAGTAGTTCGTTACACAACAAGAAAGTATATGCAAAAATGTCACTGCATCTGCTTTCATTATCTGGGACACGATCTGACACCTTGGCAGGCTAAAAAGCATTTGACCTGCGAAACGAACTCCATCAAAGACAGAGAGAAGGCGAAGAAAACTTGTTCATAGACTATGGCACGCTCAAAATTAGGAAATTTCGTAAAAAGTAAACTGTGATAGCTGTACTGTACACTTATACGTATTCTGCATTTCTGCTAACATTGATACGGACGCGTGTTATGTGTGGTCCGTGCTCTCTGAGTGAAAGTAAAGTTAGTAACAGTAGTGCAGAGGCACCTCTTTTTAGGGCCGGCCCGGTCCAAGGGCCCGCTCTGGTGAGGCATGCAGGTACTGTAGCTCCATCAAAGGCACAAACGCGCCAACTTTAAATTAAAGAAATTATATGACAACGCCAAGTCGCGTGCCTGTTTGGTTTTGTTTCGTAGGTCGAAAACCCGTTCAATTAACGTTTCAAAACAGCCGACGTCGTTTAAAAACGATCGTAAGTGTGTGTGAGTAAGCCAGGTGGTGCTGGCTCCAAAGCGAAGCCAAGTATTGGCCGTTGCTCCTGTTTAGGGTTCAGGAGGACCTGGTCTCTGGTGGCCAGGTTGCGTCCCCTGCGAGCTGTGCAAGATGTGGCCTTGTGCGATGTGGATTCGTGCTTGCCCAACGCAGGACTGTGGGGGCTTGTCTGAAGCAGCTGGTCTCTGCTTTCCCTGACACCACCTGTATTTTTGCTTCCTTTTGTTTTTGAAGTTTAGTGGTAGATTATAAAATGATTTTGCAGGTTTAAAAATAAACGTATATTTGCAAGAATAAGCACTTTTTTAAGCTCAAACGGATCCAATCCTCATACTCTGTCTTCTTCTACTCATTCTCCTTCTCTTCAGTATCTAGTTTGGAGACCAAATTCGCCAAAAGTCTGTGCTCCCATTTAGGTTCCATTCGATAGGAAGGTCTTTCGCGAAAAGGGCACATGATTTCAGTTGTTTTAAACTCGCATGCTTGTGCCAAAAACAGAATAGTCGTTGCCGTTTGAAGGGCTTTATGTGTACGCATATGTACTGCACTTCCAAAGAAGGGGGCCGTGGCGTTTGAGCCAGGTTGGGGAGACTGAGCACCAATGGGGAAGATTGAACAGGAATGTATATTTTTCCGCATAAAACCTCGGCCTGTTTTTTTTCGGTTTTTTTTCCAAATCGAGGAAAAAACTCCTGCTCGAGTTCTGAGTATCCTAGCCTGGTTTTATGATTCCTAACGTTTTCTAGCGCCTTCCTGAGTCTTTTCAGAACAGAAATACCCATCTTACATAGATATCAATAACGAAACAGGCATGAAACAGTGCCTGACAGGTTCCACCAATAAACACTATATGCAAATTTTCTTACAGCAGTTTGCCTTTTTGGTTTAGATCGCCAAATTTGGTATTTTCTGTTGTTTTCTAACAGCTTTGAGTCAGTCTAGTCTATTATACAATTCAAAAGTCCATTTTTTAACTGAAAAATGACATGAATTAGCTATTTTTAACTTGAGTTTTTTCCCGCGATTTATGTTTTTTTCCGACCCTTAGGAAAAAAACCGTTATTTTTCCGAAAAAAAAACGAAAAAAAAACACCGGAAAAAACACACCTCACATCCCTGAGATTGAGTAATAAAAATTGCAAAAAACTGCCGATACGGACTCAGGCACAGCTAAAAGTCGCTGTTTTACAAGCAATTTTACAATTTTCCGGCCTACATTGTAAAAAGAGCATAAAAAATTAACCAAGTACAATTGTAATTAGGTAGTATCAGATGTTGAAAAATCTGAGGGAAAGTCCTCTTGAGGTTCCGATCTGGCAGTTGACCTTTGCTTTGCTGGGGAACCATTGATGCCATCCCGACTGTATGTAAGTAAAGAGTGTAAGTATACTAGTGCGGCCACCCGCTCTTTTTTTCCCCAATGAGTAGGGAAACTAAAGATAGAGGATAAGGTCAAAATTATTCGTTTGGTCTCCAGTTTTCTATATTTTCGTGTCGGGACCTCAAAATACAGTAATCCAGTGATTATAGTTATGTCAGAAATGGATTCCCTGACCATGAATACCCTTGGTGCCTTTTCTATCCAGCAATTCTTTTCCGCAGGAACAACCGAAATTGAAAAAAAAAGTTATTTTCGCTCCAGGGCCATTTACAACAGTACCGAATGGCTTCAGAAGGGCTTAAAATCTATTTAGAATACTAGAAAACATAGTTATAATCACAGTGTCGGGCTAAAACTACCACGTACCAGAGAAAAAAATCAAATGACCTAATCTAGGAAAAACCGGGATTACGGTATCAGGGTCAATTTTTCAGGGTTCTTGTGCATCAGAATAGATTTAATCGCATGCACCATACCTGTGAGTTTCAGTCAAATCGGTTGAGCTGGTCACGAAATATTTTAATCCACCCGGAACTCCGAAGATCACGAAAAATGGCCATTTTTCGCATTTTCTGCCAAATTTGACGCTGTATATCTCTGGAACCGCTTCACCTGGAAGCAATATGAATACATTTTTACAATCCCCGAGTTCTGTAGATTCTAATTCAAAGAAAATCTAGCGTTATTCCCAATGCTTATTTTGTCCGTTGCACAAATTACCATTACCTACCATAGCACGTTGCGCAGATTAGGTTGCACCACAATAGCAAGCTCGCGCCTCTCTACAACTTTGATTTTGAAGCAAAAAGCGCTCCAACCCACCCATAAGGAGTTATTCGCAAAAAACCGCCAGTCCGCTCTTTTTTTACATGGACTTTAGGTCTACACACCACGCCAGCCGGTCTTCATAAATTTTATGACATAGTCTGTGCAGTTTATGCAGGTGATTATTGTAAGCGCAGCCCTCAGACAGACCATAATGGGTGGGCAGAGCAGCAGACGTCTTTAAAAGCACATTTAGGTAGGCCCAGTCAATTTGCTGTCTGTCTGACTGAGACGGAGAGAAGGAATATGTTTTCTCGCTCATTGGTCTATTTCTATATCTGCTGTAAGAATTTAGTTTTTCCGCTTAGTGAGACAGGCAAGCAGGACTTACAGGAAAACATTTCTTTCTTACGAAACAGACTCCAACCTATTCTTTCCTAACTTTCCCTATACTTTACGAAGCAGCTATTCTATCCTACTTTTGTAATAATCGTGCATTTTAACACTCTTTCTAAAACCGCTATTAAAAAATCCAAAACAGGCATGCGTATTGGCCAGGCTAGCTGTCAACGTAGCAAACTGTCAGTACAAATTTTGGTTCACCAGGTGATTTTGGGCTATTTTCCTAATTTTCAGCCACTCTCTTCAACTCATTATAACACAAATACGCCAAAAACCTTGACTTTTCCCAAAAATCAATCCGTTTGCTTACCATCCCCTCCTTCAGCCAGCATTGCACTTGCTACACTCAGTTCAGACCCTATCAGAATTTCAAAATTTTTCTTTCCCTCAACAAAAATCATGGCACAGAAGAATGTGTACTGTTATCCTGTATAAACTTGCAACTTATGTTTGAGCTGCTTTCTGCGTGGGACTGTCAGAGCTGCTTGACGCAAGTGAGAAAAGAGTGATAAAATGGCCGCGAATTCGGGTAAACCCTTCAACTGCGTTCAATGATGTTCTTTTACGCAGCACATACTGTAGATAAAAAATATGTTCCGGCTTTTTTTGGCCTTGTCTAAAATGTTTAGTTCTCTTTCTTTAGTCGGTTCTTTATCGATTTGGCTTAAACAAAGCTACAGCCTTCATCAACAAACTGATTGAGTACGTCCGTATTTTGAAAGTTTGATGGGCGGACCATAGCAGGTCGGGCGGACCCAAGAGTTGGTATGGGTTTTCTCGTCTGCCATGGGATACAAAATTGCAATAATTTTTCCTAAAGACTTAGAAGGCTTCTTGACTGAGAACCAATCATTTTAGAGAAGCACAGCTTAAGAGTGGGTGTCTGAGTCCGGCAACCCTGTAGTGAACTCCCTATGCACAAAAATAGGTCGACCTCTCCGATTTTGTTCAAAATTTGCATAAATGATGTACCTTAGGGGAAACCAACGTGTACCAACTATCAGCCCCCAACTCCGCCTAATATGCAAATTACGAGGGGTCAAAGGTCAAATTTGGGGTACCTTATTCTATTGAGCATAACTATGCCAATTTTCAACGCACGGTGTCCGGGTTTCATTTAAACGATAGAGCTTGCCCTTGGCTTTCCAACGAGTTACACGGCGCATTTCTACATGGCTTGGTTCGGTAGTTATAACGATTTTTTTTCATTTTTTGATGACCCAAAAATCGCTTTTTTGCCCACTGCAAAAAAAATTCCCTCTACCCCCCCCCCCTTTTTTTATTTCTTTATTTGATAGCCCTTGATGAGAGCTTTAATTTGATGTAAAATATGAGCGATTTAACTGGGGCATTTTAGAGAAACTTGCATTTGAATGTTGCTACCCAAGCTGACTGCTGCGAAATTTCTACTGTAAGAACTGCCCAGAAGTGTGTTAGTTTGCATCCCAGTAAGCTCAGGATTCTTTTATCAGAAGCGACACGTTGATACGTATCCCAACTCTAAACTTTTGAGTTTACATTAGCCGTGGCATAACAGTATTGTGGTGCAGCATAAGTTGCTTCAGTCATTCGAGATGTTCTTTCAAGTTTGCCAGCATTTCATCATCCTCAGGAGTGACAATGTTTTCATCATCCAGGTAATCATACCGAGGTGCAAACCGGTTTTCTGATGTGTCTTCTGGCTTGTCAACGTTGTGCTGCTCAACTGCACCCTTCCTTAGCTTCTGTGACATTCCTGAGAAGTATGCAAGAATTTGTTGCTCTGTCAAATATTCATTCACATTGAAGAGAAGAGTGCCACCTGAAGCATTTTGTTGAACATTTGTTCAAATGAACGAAGTGACATGGTGCATATAATGCAGCACATGTTTTTGCTATAGTAATAGGTGAATAGTACCTCTACGGGTTTTTCTCATGTTGTTGGCCACCTGCGCTGCGTTCAATTTCTGTTTTGTTTGTTCACCTTCAAGAAACTTGCTCTCAAGGTACTGCACCTGTTTCTTTGAAAAACGAGTGAAAGCAGGTGCTTCACGCAAGGCCCACCCCTGTTCAAGAGGTTGCGTCTCGCTTTGATGGCATGCCCTTTGTTGAGCAGCATGCGTCTCCAACTCTTCATTGATGTCAGCGCGAAGGTCATCCATAACTTTAGAAGTGTGCAATTCTTCCAATCGAGTAACGTACAACCCTAAGAAACCTATTTATGGTAAGACATATAGAAGTAAGAATTAAACAAGAGCTAAAAGTACAGTTAAACAAGTAAGCATATGTGTAAATATGCCTTGAGCTGCATCCAAAAGAGTGAGTCTTTCAGGTTTGTACTTGTGTTTTCCACCGGCAACATGCCGGAATTAGATTTGCGTAATAGTAAAACTGGGCGGTACATCCTGGTTCTGGACAGTCGTACAGCAAATCACGTTTGAACTCATAGCCGGACTCCACCGTCGCTCGAGCCTCTTCTGCGGTTGTATCATCTGCAAGCTGATCGAACTCGTCTTGAATTTCAGTGCCTTGATCAGGCTCGGAATGGCTTTCCGGTGTTTGAGGATAGTGTGGTTGACCAATTGGTTTCAACGATTCGTGATGTTCATGTTCAGGTATGAACAAGTGGTGATTAGCAAGTTTCTTGAATGCTTCTGTGTTTATACTGATTTGTTTTCTATTCCCGAGAAATGGCATTCTCCAGACCCGCATAGACTCAGCCAGAAAGACTTCGTCACCTTTCGCGTCTACGGTTGCTGTGGTCCACATAAACTGAAAGTCTGAGAACTTTGTAATCCCTTCGATGCCTTTTGGTTTCCGTTTTGGCTTTGTTTCTTGTTTTCCAGATTGTGGTTGTCCATCGTTAATGTGCCCAATGAAAAAACTAACTCCTCGAAGCCCCCCATGAGAAGTTGCAGCATTGACGAAGTCATCAGCGGTAACCGCATCCAATCCCTCATCAACTAGGTAGACCTATGTTAAAGGAAAGACATGTTTGAAAAATAGTGAGTTGCACTGGTAGCGCTGGAGTATATACCATATGTATACTATGTAGTACCCCTATCAGACCGGACCATACCTGTCTCTTTATGCGTGCGCTTGCTCTGTCGGCTGGTCCCTTTCCGCTCTGAAAATTTCACTGTGTGTGATGTGTAAAATGCACTTTCAGGGCAGTACAACAGATAAAACTCTTCGTTTGGAACCGGTATTCACAGGAGAAAGCAGATATTGAAAGTCATCAATATTACGAATTCATTGATGGTCCTCCAGTCGGGATTGCTCAGAATGAGCGTCCATGGAAGCTGTTTACACCAACAAAAAGAAGAAATGTTGATGATTGGGATTTGGACAACGACCCAGATTACTCAACTCCGAGCCTATGCTGTTGAGATGGCAAAAAGGATCCTCAACATTCTTGGAACAGTTTTGATACAAAGTCATACTGTATGTATCTCAACCTCAATTAATCAAGTGATAGCTCGAGAAACGCTCTATACAGTAAAAGAATCCTGAACTTACTGGGATGCAAACTAACACACTTCCGGGCAGTTCTTACAGTAGAAATTTCGCAGCAGTCAGCTTCGGTAGCAACATTCAAATGCAAGTTTCTCCAAAATGCCCCAGTGAAATCGCTCATATTTTACATCAAATTAAAGCTCTCATCAAGGGCTATCAAATAAAGAAATAAAAGAAGGGGGGTAGGAGGGAATTTTTTTTGCAGTGGGCAAAAAAGCGATTTTTGGGTCATCAAAAAATGAAAGAAAATCGTTATAACTACCGAACCAAGCCATGTAGAAATGCGCCGTGTAGCTTGTTGGAAAGCCAAGAGCAAGCTCTATCGTTTAAATGAAACCTGGACACCGTGCGTTGAAAATTGGCATAGTTATGCTCAATCGAATAAGGTACCCCAAATTTGACATTTGACCACTCGTAATTTGCATATTAGGCGGAGTTGGGGGCTGATAGTTGGTACACGTTGGTTTCCCCTAAGGTACATCATTTATGCAAATTTTGAGCAAAATCGGAGAGGTCGACCTATTTTTGTGCATAGGGAGGGTTGCCTGATTCAGACATCGACTCCGATCCGATCCGATGTGCGGGGGGGCCTTACGGCCTGCGATCAGAATCGAGGTCCATTCCGCTTCCCCCGTGGTTTCGTCATCTCGGACGTTGCCCTTCTTTCACTGCCAGCCACTCTAGCCATGCTGTTGGGCGCCAAGCACCAAGAGGGCGCCAGGCGCATTGACGTCGTAGTGCTGACAGCGTCCACTGCCGCCCGGCGCTGGACCTAAACCGGTATTGGCCTTGTTGTGTCGTCTCAGCCAGCACTTGACGTCAATTGATCTTTCTCCAGATTGGCATGCTGTAGGAGGAGCTTCGGTGCAACGGCAGATCCAGTTGGTTCCCATTTTATCTACTCGCTGTAAACCAGCTTTCGGTGGCCTGGGTGGAGCGTTGTGCCGACGACCAACTCTTTGCAGCAAGTAAACTTGCCGCGCCGAGAGGATGAACCACTACAACCACTAGGGATGCAGGGGCCGCCGTGACTCAGAGGCAGCAAGCTACCCACTGAGCCACTGACGCGGCTGTCAGACATCGACTCTTAAAAGAGTCAGTCTCTGAACCGATCGAGTTTCAGTATTCAGACCCAAAATTGAAACTTTGAGCTAGAGAGCTCTAAGTTGGCACACTAATACATACTTATGAGTTATCTTTCAGCTGCAAAGGATTAGTGGATCTGACGCTCCTGTCCTGAGATATAGCCTTCCGAAAATCGGTCCGCTTAACTATGGGACCAAAATTTCAAACTCGAATTTCTCGCTTCAGACTCGGAATTCGGACCTAAAAATTGGGGGTTTTAGAGTACTTTTAGACTGCTTTAAGAAACTTTTGTCAAATTTTCGTTTTTAGAAAAAAAAATTTTTTCCGCCCCCTTTGCGCCCCCCTAGTTCGTCTGGAACCCCCCAACCCCGTTTTTTTTATTTCAGAAAAATGTTGCGCTATCAATTACCTACCGTTTGGTGTAAAGCATTGTTTGCCCAGACCCGTGGAGCGTGAGAAAATTGAGGTCAAACATGTCCCGGTCGCAAAATTTTCGCACTTTTCTCAGGTCGAATATTTACAAGTCCGGTTTTCCACCTACTAGTACGAATTCGGACTTAAAAATTGGGGGTCTTAGAGTACTTTTAGACTACTTTAAGAAACTTTTGTCAAATTTTCGTTTTCAGAAAAAAATTTTTTTTCTCCCCCTTTGCACCCCCCTAGCTTGTCTGGAACCCCCCAACCCCGTTTTTTTATTTCAGAAAAATGTCGCGCTATCAATTACCCACCGTTTGATGTAAAGCATTGTTTGCCCAGACCCGTGGAGCGTGAGAAAATTGAGGTCAAACATGTCCCGGTCGCAAAATTTTCGCACTTTTCTCAGGTCGAATATTTACAAGTCCGGTTTTCTACTTACTAGTACGAATTCGGACTTAAAAATTGGGGGTCTTAGAGTACTTTTAGACTACTTTAAGAAACTTTTGTCAAATTTTCGTTTTCAGAAAAAAAATTTTTTTCGCCCCCTTTGCACCCCCCTAGCTTGTCTGGAACCCCCCAACCCCGTTTTTTTTATTTCAGAAAAATGTTGCGCTATCAATTACCTACCGTTTGGTGTAAAGCATTGTTTGCCCAGACCCGTGGAGCGTGAGAAAATTGAGGTCAAACATGTCCCGGTCGCAAAATTTTCGCACTTTTCTCAGGTCGAATATTTACAAGTCCGGTTTTCCACCTACTACTACGAATTCGGACCTAAAAATTGGGAGCCTTAGAGTACTTTTAGACTACCTTAAGAAACTTTTGTCAAATTTTCGTTTTCAGAAAAAAAAATTTTTTTCGCCCCCTTTGCGCCCCCCTAGCTCGTCTGGAACCCCCCAACCCCATTCGTTTTATTTCAGAAAAATGTTGCGCTATCAATTACCTACCCTTTGGTGTAAAGCATTGTTTGCCCAGACCCGTGGAGCGTGAGAAAATTGAGGTCAAACATGTCCCGGTCGCAAAATTTTCGCACTTTTCTCAGGTCAAATATTTACAAGTCCGGTTTTCCACCTACTAGTACGAATTCGGACTTAAAAATTGGGGGTCTTAGAGTACTTTTAGACTACTTTAAGAAACTTTTGTCAAATTTTCGTTTTCAGAAAAAAAATTTTTTTCGCCCCCTTTGCACCCCCCTAGCTTGTCTGGAACCCCCCAACCCCGTTTTTTTTATTTCAGAAAAATGTCGCGCTATCAATTACCTACCGTTTGGTGTAAAGCATTGTTTGCCCAGACCCGTGGAGCGTGAGAAAATTGAGGTCAAACATGTCCCGGTTGCAAAATTTTCGCACTTTTCTCAGGTGGAATATTTACAAGTCCGGTTTTCCACCTACTAGTACGAATTCGGACTTAAAAATTGGAGGTCTTAGAGTACTTTTAGACTACTTTAAGAAACTTTTGTCAAATTTTCGTTTTCAGAAAAAAAATTTTTTTCGCCCCCTTTGCACCCCCCTAGCTTGTCTGGAACCTCCCAACCCCGTTTTTTTTATTTCAGAAAAATGTCGCGCTATCAATTACCTACCGTTTGGTGTAAAGCATTGTTTGCCCAGACCCGTGGAGCGTGAGAAAATTGAGGTCAAACATGTCCCGGTTGCAAAATTTTCGCACTTTTCTCAGGCGGAATATTTACAAGTCCGGTTTTCCACCTACTAGTCAGTGTTGTGCCTAGCTCAAATTTCTAAAACTCGGTAAGTATTCAGTAAGTAAATCCAGATTTTTTGAAATTCAGTAAGTACGAGTAAGTACTGGGTTTCTCAAAGAAAACCCGGTAAGTACTCGGTAAAGAATTCAGTAAACTCAGTAATACCTTCAACAGTCCAGAAATATACAATTTATCTGAAAATGTTTACCTGATATAGCTTTTAGCTACTAGAATCGATTTTTAGTGCTGATTGATGAGTTTAAGATAATGTAGCTCGACTTTACAGAATTTTAATCATGTTTTGTGTTATTTCAGATTATTTATTGTGCTAATTGGCATGCATGGAAAGCCTTAAAATATGCACACTATACGTAGTGACTGGGGGATGTGGCTTTAGATGAAAAGCTTGGCCAAATTGGTACATAGGTGAAGATTTGTTTTAATTTTCGCCATTTCCTCACAGTTCATCAGACTGATGCAAAAAACGTCAATCAAAATATAGCTAATAGTAGTAGATATAGTTCCTATTACAATAGTTTTCGCATCTGATAGTATGTTAGCAATTCTGCCGCGCAAAGAAAGCTTACGTAGGTTGTGCAACAAGCAGTGAAAATTGCAAAAAAATTGGCAAAATTGTGTGTTTTCTTCGTTAGCAGATCTGTTAGCGAAAGAAAAACCGTATATTTTCTTGCGCAGATGCTGCTAGCTATCTATCGCAGAAGCTTTTACTCAGTAAACAACTCAGTAAATTACCGAGTACCGAGTTTACCGAATTTTTTTCTAATTGAGTAATTCAAAATTGAAACTCGGTATTCAGTAAGTAAAATGAAGAAAAATTTTTACCGGTAAGTAAAAGTACTTACTTTAATTCAAATTAACTAAGTACCGAGTGACTTTTACTCAGTAAATTTACTGGGAACAACACTGCTACTAGTACGAATTCGGACTTAAAAATTGGGGGTTTTAGAGTACTTTTAGACTACTTTAAGAAACTTTTGTCAAATTTTCGTTTTCAAAAAAAAAATTTTTTTCGCCCCCTTCGCACCCCCTGGCTCGTCTGGAACCCCCCCAACCCCGTTTTTTTTATTGCAGAAAAATGTTGCGCTATCAACTACCTACCCTTTGGTGTAAAGCATTGTTTGCCCAGACCCGTGGAGCGTGAGAAAATTGAGGTCAAACATGTCCCGGTCGCAAAATTTTCGCACTTTTCTCAGGTCGAATACTTCCAAGTCCGGTTTTCCACCTACTAGTACGAATTCGGACCCAAAAATTGGAGGTTTTAGAGTAATTTTAGACTACTTTAAGAATTTTTTGTCAAATTTTCGTTTTTAGAAAAAAAACATTTTTTCGCCCCCTTTGCGCCCCCCTAGCTCGTCTGGAACCCCCCAACCCCGTTTTTTTATTTCAGAAAAATGTTGCGCTATCAATTACCTACCGTTTGGTTGAAGCATTGTTTGCTCAGACCCGGAGAGCATGAGAAAATTGAGGACAAACATGTCCCGGTCGCAAAATTTTCGTACAGCTCAGGATGCCTCATGTGTGTTGTATATGCAGGGAGCTAGCAGCTATGGAATAAGTTACGACAACGTAGAGCATGTGGCCCTAGTGCTTGACGATGGAGTCGTCAAAACCAAGCAATGCAATGCATGCAATGACGACCAAGTGCCGTGCTATTGTCAACTGGAAACAACAGTCAAGACTGGTGCAACGTATAAATACGGCGTTGGCGTACAATATCTGGAGGCCGGGAAAGGTTTTCTTCTTCTGCGAGGGCATCTGCTACCATCTGGAAAACAGACTATCTTCTGACAAATTTAGGAGACCTGCAGGAGAAAAGAAAATAATCTAGGCCTTTCGATGAAAGTTTCAGTTCGTGCGAATAAATAAAATAACTAGCATGGTAGTTGCTATATTCGACGAATCTAGTGGATGTCATTCTGCCGATCTGCAAAATGTAGCTGTTCGCTCAAATTGAGCAAGTAGCAGTGATTTGAAAATTTATTCAAAGTTTTGCTCGCCGCTGATACTGGCAAAACAGAGTTGGGTATAGAGTAGATGTGACTAGACCTATTTCCTCAGAGAATTTCAATTTGTAGTCTTAGTTTGTAGTTAAAATTTTTCGCGAAAATAATTTGTAGTCTTAGTTTGTAGTTGTCAAATTCAGGTTCAAAAAATATGTAGTCTTAGTTTGTAGTCAAGTTGTAGTCAGGTTACCAAACGTCAGAAATTCGATATTACTGCAAATTTTTGCCAATTGAACAATCAGTCATAGAAATGCTTTCCAAAAATAATAACGGGAAGCTTGTTAGTTGTTTTTTCTGTGAAAATATCGCCTTTTCATTTGGTATTTTTTAAAAACAGAATGAAATATTTTTTTAAAAAACTATAAGACAAGAAAAAACACGAACGAATGTGCAAAAGTCAATCATGTGGTCACGTTTCTTTGAAAATTTATAGGGGTAAAAACCGGGAAAATTGGTAAAACGATCTTTCTAACATTTTACATAAAAATTGTTTCGTTCCTGGCATTTGGCAAGCTTATCATAAGCTCAAGACGGCTCAAAGGCCGATTGGGGACTCAATTTATATAAACTTACATTAAAAAATCGGAAAATTTCCAAGAAGAATGACTACAAATTGACTACAAATTCGCAATTTATGAAAAATTAGTTTGTAGTTAATTTGTAGTCAGCCAAAATAATATGTAGTCTTAGTTAATTTGTAGTCTTTGTGACGTCATAATCGCCGAAAATATGTAGTTTGTAGTTAGTAGTTTGTAGTACTACGAATTAGGTCTAGATGTGACTGAAATACATAGTATCTGCCAAAAACTGTCAATACTGCTATAAAATATATTTCCCGGTGTTTCCCGGTATTAGAGAATGTGTGAACCGACATTAGAAACCGGGAGTGAAAATACGGGGAATTCCCTTCGGTTGCATCACTATCACTTGTTATAAACTCTGATGCTGGTGCCAAAAACAGAATACATAGTCCTTGCCACTCGCACTTCAACTTTCTATATTTTCGTGTCGGGACCTCAAAATACAGTAATGCAGTGATTACAGTTATGTCAGCAATGGATTCCCAGACCATGAAAACGCTTAGTGCCTTTTCTATCCAGCCATTCTTAGCCGCATGAACAAAGTAAATTGACAAAAAAATAATATTTTCGTTCCAGGACAACATACTACAGTAGTAGAATGTGAGCCACTTTCAGAGCCTTAGTGTAAACACACAGCCGGTCGGTAATCTCGTCGCTGTTTTAAAATTTTGCAGAAAAATTACATGCTGCTTTCTCAAGACTTCTTATCAAATACTTGGAGCTTGCCCCGGCTGTCTGTCGCTTTCCAAAAATCGTAGCCCTCTAGTTTTAAGACGGTCAGCTGTCTGATGCTCTTATCAAACTGTATTTTTAGCGAAAAGCTCTTATTAGCAGAGCACTGCTATCGCCAAGCTGCCGTTGATGTGGGAATAAGACCTACCGAACTGCTGCACAACTTTGATATTATCAGTGACCAGCTGACTTATCAGCTGACCAACACTGGGTTCTGGAAAGGGAGGAAACATCAACGAGCATTGGCTCGGTTATCACAAATAATCAGAATAAATTCTGGTAATCAAACCTCTGAATTTTCGCTCATCTAATCATTTGTTTTTTTACAGATGTGTTGGAGACAACACTCAAGGAAAGAAATAGCCTGGGAAGATACGGGAATGAAGTGACCGATGACGGCAATTATGATTATTCAATCTGTGATGACGATGAATATAATGATGAAGATGATGAAGCGCTGTAGATAAAAATTGTTTTGATCTTGACTACAGTACACTAAGGATATAACATACAGTACGTTAATTCTAACATCTGTTTCTAATCTCAGCTACAAAAACACATAGATACAGTGGCACTAATTCTGTTTCTATTCGGTGTGTTTAACAAATGATCTTGTGCTCTCTACTCTGCGTTGCACCGGCTGTAACATTTCCCTGAAGTAATATCACATTTGCAAGAGCTTCTTAAGCTAGAATGTCCGCTTTGACCACCCTCTTGTCCTCTCATGTCCGCTTTGACCTTCCCTTTTGTCCTCTCTTGTTCTCCTTAGTCCTCTTTTTTCCACCTCTTGTCCTCCTTTGTCCTCCAAGGACAACATTGTCCGGGAGGACAACGCCATCGGTTGATCAAATATGATCAACCTGATACTCAAAGAGTTAGTCGATCGTCATTGTTATCAACAAGTTACACTTGATCTGCGACTGTCAGGTCTGGAACTGCTTCGAAAAAGAAAGAGAAAGCATCGCGCTCGTAATTTTTCTGTTCACAAAATTTCAAAACAGCGACCAGATTATCGACTGGCTGTGTGTTTAGCCGCGTCGTTGGCTAAGTGGGTAGCTCGCTGCCTCTGCTACCCACTGAGCCACGGCGGCCCCTGCATCCCTACCGGTTTAGTGCCTGCGGCCGGGCGGCCGTTGGGAGCTGTCAGCACCATGACGTCACCACGCCAGGCACTCTCTTAGTAGCTGGCGCCCAACAGCATGGCTTGAGTGGCTTGGCAGTGAAAGAAGGGCAAACGTCCGAGATGACGATATCAGGGGTAACGAAATGGACCGTGCAGGTCTGATCGTAGGGCTGTACATCGTACGGCCCCCCCGCCAGATCGGATCGGATCGTATCGGATCGGCTGTGTGTTTACACTAAGGCTCTGAGAGTGGCTCATATCTGTCTGTTACATAGCAACTCTGAGTGCCGCTCTTATCCTCAGATTTCCTAGTTGATTGTTGTTTATGTGCAGTGTGTGTAGTTGTGGTTGATTTTGCACTTTTCTTTCAGTATGCGCTGCATACCATCTCTGTCTGTGCTATGGTCTAATAGTATATCGAATGATTACACAACTTTTGAAACCAAACTGCTATAAGCAAGAACAACTTTTCAAGTCAGTCGTTTTGGGATGGCAACTTTTGTTAAGAGCAAGTCGGGAAGCTGAACTTTTGGTACAAACAGACAGCTCTTAAAACTGACAGCCCATTACACAACTTTTCAAGTCAGCCGTTGGCAACTTTTGATAAGAGCAAGTCGGGAAGCTGAACTTTTGGTACAAACAGACAGCTCTTAAAACTGACAGCCCATTACACAACTTTTCAAGTCAGCCGTTGGCAACTTTTGATAAGAGCATCAGACAGCTGACCGTCTTAAAACTAGAGGGCTACGATTTTTGGAAAGCGACAGACAGCCGGGGCAAGCTCCAAGTATTTGATAAGAAGTCTTGAGAAAGCAGCACGCTCGTAATTTTTCTGCAAAATTTTAAAACAGCAACGAGATTTCCGACCGGCTGTGTGTTTACACTAAGGCTCTGAAAGTGGCTCACATCCTACTACTCTACAGTACCTGAATGGCTTCAGAAAGGCTAAAAATCGATGTAGAATACTAGAAAACATATTTATAACCACAGTAGAGGGCTAAAACCACCACATAATAGCAGAGAAAAAATCAAATGACTTAATCTTGGAAAAACCGGGATTACGGTATCGGGGTCAATTTTTCAGGGTTCTTTTCTTAGTATGCATCAGAATCGATGTAAAACTAAATTTTGCACCATAGTACCTTTGAGTTTCAGCCAAATCGGTTGAGTTGGTCAGGAAATAATTCAATCCACCCAGAACTCCGAAGATCTCCAAAAAATGCCATTTTTCGCATTTTCAGGCAAATTTGACGCTGCATGAACTGTTCCACCTAGAAGCAATATGAATACATTTTTCAATCCCCGAGTTCTGTAGATTCTAATTCAACGAAAACCTCGCGTTCATCCCAACTACAAAAAAAGCTTTTTTTTGTCCAACGCGCAAATTAGCATTACCATAGCGCCTTGCGCAGATTAGGTTGAGTACAGTAGCAAGCTCGCGCCCCTCTACAACTTTGATTCTGAAGCAAAAAGCGCTCCAACCCACCCATAAGGAGTTATTCGCAAAAAACCGCCAGTCCGCTCTTTTTTTACATGGACTTTATGCCTACACACCACGCCAGCTGGTCTTCATAAATTTTATGACATAGTCTGTGCAGTTAATGCAGGTGATTATTGTAAGCGCAGCCCTTAGACAGACTATACTGGGTGGGCAGAACAGCAGACGTCTTTAAAAACACATTTAGGTAGGCCGAGTCAATTTGCTGTCGGTCTGACTGAGATAGAGAAGAAGGAATATGTTTTCTCGCTCACTTGTCTATTTCTATATCTGCTGTAAGAATTTTGTTCTTCGACTTGTAGAGAGAGGCAAGCAGGGCTTACAGGAAAAACATTTCTTTCTTACCGAAACAAGCTACAACCTATTCTTTCCTAAACTTTCCCTATATTTTTACGAAGCAGCTATTCTACGCTACTTTTTCGAATTTATTTTTCCTGCATTTTAGCACCATTTTAGCAGGGTAAGATTTAGCAAATTTAGCCTTAAAAACGCTTTAAAACGCATTCCGAGCTTAAAATTAACAGAAACTACAAGTTTTAGTAAACCTCCACCGCAAAGGTGGGTGTTACTGTTGTTTGGGTATGGGATTTTCAGGAATCGGTTCGGTATGGGTAGGTATTTTTCGGCATACCCAGGAATCGGTTCGGTATGGGTAGGTATTCGCAAAAATACCGGTATACCGGTATTTATTCGGTATATCCTGAAAATATTTTACACAGTAAAAACACTGAATTTTCCATTTACAAGGCCATGGGTTTAGTCATTTCCAAGGTCAGAGGCTAGAAAATTCATCAAAAGCAATGGGATTTACAGTTTTTAGTAACTTTTTAAAATTATTTTTTAGTTTTACTAGTGAAAATCGTTTCTATAAATAATTTTAGCTGAGAGAAATGCTTCCATTGTACTGTACAGGGTGTCTCAAAAAATGATCACATTTCTTTTTACTGCCATTTCCGCAAATTTTGACCAAATAGGCTGAAATTTGGACCATAGGTACCAAAATTCGGGGAATTTTATGTGTTAAAGTTTGGTGCACTAAACTTGACTCATTCCCGAGAAATTTAAAAAAAAGTGAAATTTGGTAATTTCAATAGTGAAAGCCGGTCACCGAAAAAATGATCACATTTCTTTTTACTGCCATTTCCACAAATTTTGACCGAATAGGCTGAAATTTGGACCATAGATGGCACAATTCGGGGAATTTTATGTGTCAAAGTTTCGTGCCCTAGGCTTAACTCATTCCCGAGAAATTTCGAAAAAAGTGAAATTTGGTAATTTCAATAGTGAAAGCCGGTCACGAAAAATGGAAACATTTCCTTTTCCTGTATCTTTTCTAATTTTTGACGGAATTGGATGAAATTTGGAGTGTAAACGCAGAAGTTCAGGGTAATTCGTGTGTAAAAAGTTGACGCATGAACTCCAACGCTATCGTTAGAGTCTAGGCGATAATGTAATGTAACGTTTTTTCGGTGACCGGCTTTCGCTATTGAAATTACCAAATTTCACTTTTTTTTAAATTTCTCGAGAATTAGTCAAGCCTAGTGCACCAAACTTTAACACATAAAATTCCCCGAATTTTGGCATCTATGATCTAAATTTCAGCCTATTTGGTCAAAATTTACGGAAACGGCAGTGAAAAGAAAGGTGATCATTTTTCGTTGACCGGCTTTCACTATTGATTTAACAAATTTCACTTTTTTTGAAATTTCTCTGGAATGAGTCAAGCCTATAGTCCTTGCCAAAAAAGAGCGGATTGGCGGTTTTTTGCGAATAACTCCTTATGGGTGCATCGGAGCGCTTTTTGCCTCATAACCAAAGTTATAGAGTGGCTCGAGCTCCGTACTCTGGTGCAACCTAATCTGCGCAACGCGCCATGGTAATGTTAATCTGCGCAACGGAAAAAAATCAGCTTTTCCTGTAGTTGGGATGAACGCGAGTTTTTCAGTGAATTATAATCTACAGACCTCGGGGATTTCAAAAATGTATTCATTTTTCTTCCAGGTGGAATGGTTCCAGAGTTATACACCGTCAAATTTGGCCGAAAATGCTAAAAATGGCCATTTTTGGCGATTTTCAGATTTCTGGGGGGGATTAGAATAACTCTGGACCAACTCAGCTGATCAGGCTAAAATTCACAGTATATGGTGTAAAATTTAGTTTTACGTCGATTGAGGCACATAAGAACCCTGAATAATTGACCCTGATACCGTAATCCCGATTTTTTCAACTTTAGGTCATTTGATTTTTTTCTGCTGGTAGTATATAGAAGCTTGACCCCTCCACTGTGGTTAAAAATGTACTTTACAGTGTTTTGAATCGATTTCAGTCCATTCTGAAGCCATTCGGATACTGTTGATTGTGGTCCTGGCACGAAAATAACTTTTTGTCAATTTACATTGTTCCAGCGGCAAAGAAATGCCCTATCAAGTAGGCAGGCACTAAGGGTTTTCATGGTCAGGGAATCCATTGCTGACATAACTATAATCACTGGAATACTGTATTTTGAGGTCCCAACACGAAAATTGTTATTTTGCGTTTATGCATGCCTGGTGCAAGGAAACGCTCTATACAGTAGGCAATATAGGTTTTCAGGGGTGGAGAATCTATTTCTGACATAACCATGTATTTTGAGGTCCCGACGAGAAAATTGTTATTTTTTGCTATTTGGGTGTTCCTGTTGCTGGGGAAAGCTGGATAAAGTAGGTACTAAAACCTATGAGTTTGTACATTCGTTCCAGGACCACAATATACAGTAATCCAGTAGCATTCGCTATGCCCTGGATGAATTCGCTGATGCCGAAAACCTTTAGTGCTTGTGAATTCATCGTTTTCTTGCAACAGGAACACCTAAATTGCAAAATATAACAATTTTCTCGTCGGGACCTCAAAATACAGTAACCCAGCAATAATGGTTATGTCAGAAATAGATTCTCCACCCCTGAAAACCTAAACTGCCTACTCTATAGAGCGTTTCCTTGCACCAGGCATGCATGAACGCAAATTAACAATTTACGTATTGGGACCTCAAAATACCGTATCCCAGTGATTATAGTTATGTCAGCAATGGATTCCCTGACCATGAAAACCCTTAGTGCCTACTTTATAGGGCATTTCTTTGCCGCAGAAACAATGTAAATTGTCAAAAAGTTATTTTCATGCCAGGACCACACACTACAATACCGAATGGCTTCAGAAAGGCCTGAGATCGATTCAAAACACTTAAAAGTACATTTTTAACCACAGTGGAGGGCTTAAACTACTACATACCAGCAGAAAAAAATCAAATGACCTAAAGTTGAAAAAATCGGGATTACGGTATCAGGGTCAATTTTTCAGGGTTCTTATGTGTCTTAATCGACGTAAAACTAAATTTTACACCATACTTGTGAATTTCAGCCTGATCGGCTGAGTTGGTCCAGAGTTATTCCAATCCCCCCCCAGAAATCTGAAAATCGCTAAAAATGGCCATTTTTAGCATTTTCGGACAAATTTGACAGTGTATAACTCTGGAACCGTTTCACCTAGAAGAAAAATGAATACATTTTTGAAATCCCCGAGGTCTGTAGATTATAATTCACTGAAAAACTCGCGTTCATCCCAACTACTGGAAAAGCTGATATTTTGCGTTGCGCAGATTAGCAATACCATGGCGCGTTGCGCAGATTAGGTTGCACCAGAGTACCGAGCTCGAGCCACTCTACAACTTTGGTTATGAGGCAAAAAGTGCTCCGATGCACCCATAAGAAGTTATTCGCAAAAAACCGCCAATCCGCTCTTTTTTGGCAAGGACTTTAGTGCACCAAACTTTAACACATAAAATTCCCCGAATTTTGGCACCAATGGTCCAAATTTCAGCCTATTTGGTCAACATTTGCGGAAATGGCAGTAAAAAGAAATGTGATCATTTTTTTTGAGACACCCTGTAGTTTTAAGGCCTGCTAGTGTACAGTATGGGGATCTAACAAGCAGTAGCAAAGTCTGTTGCTTGTGAATGTACTGTACATCAAGTACTGTACATAGAGACGTGATTGTTAAGCAGTAGTGTGAATGAAGTCCAAAACTTGCCCAACGCTTTCTACTGACAAAGTTTGGTACAGGGAATTGGGTCAGGGAACTAAAAATCCTTCAAATTCGATGTTTTGGAGGGATAGCGTAACTCCTTGCGCCAGACGCCTAAATTCGCGAAACGCTAACCGCTGGCTAATTTCGGAAATCGACAGCGGTTAGCGTTTTCTATTTTCGCAAGTAAAGCGAAAATAGATTCTCTAACCGCTGCTGTGGGCGTAAATCGATACTTGAGGATAGTTTAACTAAGACGGTTCTCTTCGAAAATAGAACGAATCTTGACAACAATTTTCAATCTTTTTGTAGTGGGACGGCTATTACACAACGTAAAATTGATGGGAAATAGATGCGGATGAAGGCGTACTCCCCTCTGTGTAAAAAGGCCCTGAAAAAGGGTCAGGTTCCGCCTTTGGATGAGATCACAGATTCGAAAATTTAACAATTGGCAGCCAGCCAAATTTGGCGCGCGGCCTACGAAACTCTAAATTCAACTCCGCCCATCGCAGTTGAACAGCGGTTAGCGCAGCGTCGGCCTATTTTCGAAAACGCTAACCGCAGGCCAACTACTCCAAATGGAGTATGGTCTGCCCCAACCGGGTAATAGAATGTGTTTCTGCATGTCCCAAAAATGCAAAATTACAAAGAAAACAACGTGATCACAGGGAATTTCGATAAAAAATGCACTAAGCAGGACAAAAAATACCGATTCCCAAATACATGGGTATTCCCAAAATAATCGGTATACCCGGTATGGGTGTTTATTAAAATACCTGGAATCGGTAGGTATTTATTGGGTAGGTATTCCCAAAATACCCATTTTTCGGTACGGGTTCGGTATACCCAATCAACAGTAGTGGGTGTACCCACCCTACACCCCCTGGATACGCCACTGTCACCAGGTGATTTTGGGCTATTCTCCTAATTTTCAGCCACTCTCTTCAACTGATTATAACACAAATAAGCCAAAAACCTTGACGTTTGCCAAAAATCAGTCCGTTTGCTTACCATCCCCTCCTTCAGCCAGCATTATTGCGCTTGCTACACTCAGTTCAGACCCCATCAGGATTTCAAAATTTTTCTTTCTTATGTTTCAGTTGCTTTCTGCGTGGGGCTGTCAGAACTGCTTAACGCAAATGAGAAAAGAGTGATAAAATGGCCACGAATCCGGGTAAGCCCTTCAACTGAACTCAATGATGTTCTTTTACACAGCACACAGAAAAAATGTGTCATTGATTTTTGGCCTTCTCTAAAATGTTTAGTTGTCTTTCAATCATTTCCTTATCGATTTGGCTGAAACAAAGTTACAGCGTTGATCAACACACCGATTGAGTGTTTGATGAGCAGACCCGGAGAGTGGGTATGGGTTTTCTTGTCTGCCAGGGGATTAAAAATTTCAATAATTGTTCCAAGACTTCTTGACTGAGAACGAATCATTTTAGAGAAGCACAGTTTAATCTGTATTTCTCTGTCGGAAGTGCGGGCATTGTTGTTGTTGTCATGGTTGTTGTCATTGTCATTGTCATTGTCATTGTCATTGTCATTGCCATTGCCGTTGTCATTGCCATTGTCATTGTCATTGTCATTGTCATTGCCATTGTCATTGTCATTGTCATTGTCATCATTGTCATTGTCGTTGTTGTTGACGTTCTTGTTGTCATTGTCGTTATTGTTGCCATTGTCATTGTTGTTGTCGTTGTCATAATAAGGTTTATTGCACATGTTGTTAGTAACATAACCTTCCGCAACGCTCTCTGTAATACCGATTTTAGTAGATTTTATCGGGGTAGGGTGTAGTGGCCGTTTAGCGGCCCATCCCCATCCCTATCTGTTTGGTCTCAGTCTTGGGCATTTGTGTTCCGTTTATTTTGAATAAAATTACTTACTTACTTACTATAACATGTTCACAGAATGGCGACCAGAACAAAAGAGAAGCTCCAGTGCAAAGCGGTTTGTTGGCAGTGCACTTACGCAAACCGCAATCCTCGATTACTGATTGTTAATTTGTCTTTAAATAGGCCTACCGAGCAAGCAGCCACCTGCTCTTCCATTAGCAGATTCCAATTGTTAACTACTCTATTTGCAAAGAAATGCTTCTTTACGTTGATACGACTACTCTGCACTTTCATCATCTGTGAATGTCCGCGCGATTTCCGCGTCATTGTCGTTGTTGTCATTGTCATTGTCGTTGTTGTTGTCATTGTCATTGCCATTGTTATTGTCATTGTCATTATCATTGTCGTTGTTGATGTTGTTGATGTTGTTGCTGTTGTTGTCATTATTGTTGCCATTGTCATTGTTGTTGTTATTGTCATTGTCATTGTCGTTGTTGTCATTGTCATTGTCGTTGTTGTTGTCATTGTCATTGTCATTGCAATTGTTATTGTCATTTTCATTATCATTGTCACTGTTGTTGTTGTTGTCGTTGTCATTGTCATTGACGTTGTTGTTGTTGTTGTTGTCATTCTTATTGTCATTGTCATTGTCGTTAATGTTGTCATTGTCATTGTCATTGTCATTATCATTGTCGTTGTTGTTGTTGTTGCTGTTGTTGACGTTGTTGTTGTTGTTGTCATTATTGTTGCCATTGTCATTGTTGTTGTCATTGTCATTGTCGTTGTTGTCATTGTCATTGTCGTTGTTGTTGTCATTGTCATTGTCATTGCCATTGTTATTGTCATTGTCATTATCATCGGCGTTGTTGTTGTCATTGTCATTGTCATTGATGTTGTTGTTGTTGTTGTTGTCATTGTCATTGTCATTGTCATTGTCGTTAATGTTGTCGTTGTTGTTGTCATTGTCGTTGTTGTCATTGTCATTGTCGTTGTTGTTGTCATTGTCATTGTCATTGTCATTATCATTGTCGTTGTTGTTGTTGTTGTTGTCGTTGTCATTGTCATTGACGTTGTTGTTGTTGTTGTTGTTGTTGTTGTTGTCATTCTCATTGTCATTGTCATTGTCGTTAATGTTGTCGTTGTTGTTGTCATTGTCATTGTCATTGTCGTTGTCATTGTTTAAATTCCACTGCCCTTTCGTACAGCTCAGGATGCCTCATGTGTGTTGTATATGCAGGGAGCCAGCGGCTATGCAATAAGTTACGACAACGTAGAGCATGTACCCTTAGTGCTTGACGATGCAATGTTCCAAATGAAGCAGTGCAATGAATGCAACCAAGGGCCGTGCTATTGTCAAGTGGAAACAACTGTCAAGACTCCTGGCGCAACGTATAAATATGGCGTTGGTGTACATCTGGAGGCCGGGAAAGGTTTCCTTCTTCTGCGAGGGCATCTGCTACCATCTGGGAAACAGACTATCTTCTGATAAATTTAGGAGAAAAGAAAATACTGTAGGCCTTTTGATGAAGGTTTCAGTTGGAGCGAATAAAATATGGTAGTTGCCATATTCAAAGAATCTATTGGAGATCCTGCTGCCAATCTAATCAAATTCGGCGTTTCGACGCGATTTTGGCGACGTAGATATGGTAGCACCGCAATTCGACGCTTCGGCCGCGCTGCGCTATTTATAGTAAAAAGCACATAAGAGTGTTTACCCTTAGCAGGACCAAAAGGTTTTTTGCTAATTCTTCGTTAAAATACATAGGTTAAAGCAAGCTATTTTGAGCACTTTTAGATCTAATTTCCAGCTTACTTTTATAATTAGTTTTTCATGCAAATTTCTTCCAAAAAATTCCTGAGAGGGGCTGGTCTAGCGCTAGCCAGATAGGCAGACATGGACAAAGGGGGACTGAGGGCGAGGGGATTGACCACTCAGGCTCTCACATTCTTCCTTAACCCCTCTCAGTCCTGATTGATTGATTGATTGATTGATTGATTGATTATAGGGGCGGGATAGGAATACCCCTGGTTGTTTTGAATTGGCTTGGTATGGTACTGGTACTAAATTAAAAGATTGATTTTAGTACTAGTACAATTCTGCTATGGTATGCATCCCTGTGTCCGAACGCTTCAACTCAAACTGCACTAGTCAGTCCCGAGTTCTTAGGTATAGATAGAGAGATATAGGAAAGAACCGGTCAGCAGACACGCGCCTGTCCACTCAGCCAATGTTTGCGCAACAGTTACGTCACAGCACACACAGCCAGTGGTCAGCGCAGTGCCACCACCTTAAACTGGCTTAAAAGTGGAGTCGCGGTCACGACCCCCCTGGCTATGCAATTTTAATATTATAAAATCGGCTGGCCACAGCTCCGGTCTCTTCTAACACGGTCAACAAGTGAGCCGGCGCACAAAGGATTTGTGGGTCGAGAGGCGCGCCTGAAAGGAGAGTGAAAATGTAGCCAAATTAGTTCGATTGCCTTGTAGAAGTGGAAAAACGATTCTAGTCTGTTGGCGATTTCTAGAGTGAAAACTAAAACAGAATGCGCCACGGCTGAGAGAAAAGATCGTTTGGACGTCTGGAATGGCCGTTCCTGGGCAACCTATGCACAGGTATGATTTAGATGGATTGGGCTTTGTATAGATTAGGCAGTTTTTAAACTATGTTATGCTAATAAAGTTTGGTAGTAGTTTTGTGTTCAATCCAGCGTAGATTAGGCTTTTTGATATTTAGTAAATAGATACAATCATACATAAAACAGTCAGGCACTTAACGCCGTTTACCATAAACGGCGTTAAGTGCCTGACTGTATAATAACGTCGAAAGTAAAAAATTCTGAAAATTGTTAGAAGTGGACTGTGGGTAAAATACAGCTAGCGATTTCCTGTTTTTTTTTCAATTACAAAAAAACTAAAAAAGATAAACCCTATATCTTACCGAGAAAATATTTGAAAATTTTAAAACTTACCCTACTTTCTATAATATAATTTGCACTAATTGTTGAAATGCGCTGTTATAAATTCTTATGTCGTTTTTGAGACGCAAAATTCCTAAATATGATGTTTATAAAATACTATGTAGCAGACCTGTATTCGATCTAACATTATGATCTTTACAAAAATTTAACTTCAACAATTTTGTAATAGTTCTATCGCTTTCACCATTGATTTTGAATAAAAATAACATTACATACTTCGGTATTTAGAAGGTTTACAACATATTCTCGAAGCCAAATACACCTTCAAAATATTGAGAAAACTTTCCATGTAATAATTCTATTTAAGTAAAGAGGTATTCATTGAGTGAAACTTAACCCGGACAAAAAGTCCAAATCCCCGTCCCACTCTCACACACGCCAAATTGTTTGTTTAGTACTGAGAGGCGGGCCGAAAAAACCCGATCTGATGGAGAGGCCAGATTTTCAACCACACGCTATTTGCTCAAATCAAAGCCTAAAATACACTTGTCTACCTTTGAGAAAATAGGGTACTGATGCAAGCTAAATGGGCTGCCGTCTAACTTGTTCTGTTTTGCAGGTCGACCAAAGGAGCGTCCAAACAGCGAAGGGATCATATAAATATGGAAATCCAAAGGCTCAGGGACCTGCTGCCTCTTCCCGATTCGGTCAAGGACCGGCTCTTCCAACTGCAAGTCATGTCTCTCGGATGTATCTTCATCAGAAAACACACCTATCTACCTCACAGTAATAATACTTTACCAATGCCATATATAGAATGGCTACGGGTTGTTTCCGTTTGGGGAGGTTGCGAAAATTATGTGATCGCACCGCACGAGGGGAAGGGGGTCCGCCAAATCATAACCATGCTCGGTGTCAGTCTGGTCGGGTCTCAGCGTAGCTGTCCCCGTTCATATGTCCCAACACATGTGGTTGCTATTGTAGTTTTAGGTGCTTAGTACTGTTGTTTAATACCGGATTTTTCAAATGCGTATGCGTATGCGTATGCGTATACGCATTCAAATTACAAATGCGTATGAGTTTGCGTATACGCATTGTAAAAACCAATGCGTATTTTGCGTAATGCGTAATCTCAGAAACAATCAGAAATTTCTCTGAACGGCTTGTTTGTCTCCACAGTGTGTTGTTTAGGTATCCAATAATCAAATTCCTGCCTTGAAATGAATTGCAACGCAATTCTTTGAGCAAATTTTGAAGATTTTTTACAATTTCAGAAACAAAAATTGCCAAAATTGCCTGAAAAACAGTACTTTTAGCTGCATTTGAGCCCAAATTTCAAAGGAAATCCGAAGGTGCTGGGTTCGGTTCCCAGCTACGCCCTTGCACATGCCTAACTTTTCACCTTCTTTCTATTTAGCGATTTTTAACGATTTTTAGCCGAAATATTGCGATTTTTAAGCTTTTTTAGTGCTCAGCCCCTCCCTAGAATTTGGGCTCAAACCCCTCCGACCAGCGCCAGACCCCCCCAGACCCCCTCCCTATTCGGCGGATGACCTGTTACATGTATGCTATGTACTGTACGTATGTTTTCTTTCAACAGGCAAGGGATTTTATGCGCTTTCCAACAAAAAATCAGTCGAATGCTCATTTCCTGAAGAGGTCTAATAGCAATCAAATTTACAATAAACATACGCAAAGCACAAACAGATAGCCTGCCCATGCAACACAACTGAATTCTCCCAAAACCGTGTAAACTCTAAATTCACGGTTTTGTCGCACATTTCCTTTCCTGTTAAAACTAGGCCTGTTTTTAAATATTAGCAAGCCCAGCTTAGTTAAAGCTTTAAATGCCTCAGAATATTTCTGGTGCCCTCACATCACACTAAGAAGTATGAAGAATGACCAATTGGTAACAATCTGAACTAAATATTTGCAAGACATTCGAAAATGTACGTAGCTATTTTTCAGACCCAATACGCATTACGCAAAAATATGCAAACATTTGGCAGAATGCGTAATAATATTGCGTAATGAAATTCTAATGCGTATGCGTATACGCATTCTGAAATGCAATGCGTACTTTGCGTAATGATATGCGTAATGCGTATACGCATGCAACAGTAGTGCTTAGGCAGCTCCAGTCGGTTCCCATTTACCTACTAGCTATCACCAGCTTTCGGTGGCCTGGGTTGGGCTTTGTGCCGACCACCAACTCTTTGCGGCAAGAAACTTGCCCCGCCGAGTGGATGAACGCACGCACACAGTGACTTTGCGGCCTAAACCACTACACCAACAGTGCGGCATTTTTACAGTTTTGGGCGAGTCTGCAGTACGAAATGTTGCCGGGCCGGCCGGACCGCGAATCGACAGTTGTCAGGCACTCAGGGGATTTCTCTTGATGGTGACTCGCCAAGGCAAGATGCTCTATATCTCCGATAACGCGTCCGAATACCTCGGCCATTCTGTGGTAAAATTTGGTACCGCTCTATGCTAATTTTCTGTTCCTGTAGTAGTCATTGTTTTGATCGGAATCTTGTTTGTTGGATCGATCAGATTACCGTTTTGCACAGGAAGAGATCATGTCGCAAGGGGATAACATCTATGACATGGTTGACCACAGAGATCACGCAGCAGTGCAGGCAGAATTGCTCAGTGGACCCCCTTCAATTTCCATGAATGGCAAGTTCCCCGACGAAAGAGTCTTCATCTGTAGAATCAACTGCTCCAGGACGGCAAGGAGACAACTGCAATACCACAAAGTTTGCTCAACTTTGGTTCACTATGACTGAGCGAAAACCATTTCAGTTTGTGCTAGTGGAAGGCCGGTACCTCCACCCAGCCGAATATTATCAGGCGCTGTTGACCCTGACCGCTCCAGAGGTGCTCATCCATCCAGTTTTCGCCGCCTTTTGTCAGCCCCTGATTAATCCAGAAAATGCGGACTTTCTCTCGACTGGGAATACCACTATGTTCAAGTCTGTGCATATGATGGACATGCGATTTGTGCACTTAGATGAAATGTGATGGTTGATTGATTTATTGATCTTATTGAATGGATGTTTTTAGAGGCAGTTACTACCTGGGGGTTAAGACGCCTTATTTGGAAGGTACTTCATGGTACAGATTGGTACACCCTGGAGACCTGGCTGAAGTTGGATTCAAACACAAGTTATGTGAGTGAACAGGGATTTTGTATTATCTGCGTCGTAAAAGTTCCGGTCTGGGGTGGTGCCGGTGGCAACCCCCAAACTCTTAGTTTTCATCTCTGACTCTGAACCAAAATGGGCAAAAACTAACCCGTGCCTGAGAACAGGCAGATTCAGCAATTTTCGCGTTTGAACCTGTAAAAATGCTGTACATAAATTATCTCAGGGAGAGTCCAGTCCCGTGGGGGTCTGACCTAGTGGGGGAGATCCCATATCCCTTACTGGCAGCCCAGTGTGGAGTAGTACCCACATAGAATCACGCTTTGCGGCTGTTTGTTAGCCATAAATGTGATTGGAAACTGAAAGTGCAAAAAAGTGATTGGCCAGTCACATGTCAATCACGCTTTTTTGTCAGACAGTGCACAGTGCTGCATGCAACGCGGGATTAGCAGTCACCACAAATCACGCTTTTTAAAAATTTCAGTGAATGGGGACGCAAAAATTTTCTGCGTCTAAGAGATATAACCGGTTTAGTTTTGCTGTAAATTTTCTGTTCGTCAATGAATTCCGCTGAAATTTTAACAAAACATGCACAACTCTGAATTTTCACTCTCAAAATTTTTAACGCTTTCACTCCAACCTCTAGTTACGCATTTCCACGTGTCCGCCGTAAAAGTCAACATGTGCAAGTGGTTAAAGGGACCGACTTGGCTAAAATTTTCGGAGTAAAAATTCTGACGATGTGCATATGTTGTGTTACTTTCCAGTGTGTGACGAAAAAGAGACGTCAGTGATTTTACTAATCCGGCTCAGCACCCAGTCGGGCGCCTGGCTTTGGGTGCACACTGTGTTGGCCATAAAAGGCAACTTCCTGCCGCAGCCTCAGGACGGTCGTAAGATGAAGCATCTCATCCACGCTACTTACCAAATTCTCAGGTTCGTCCACCGCACTCACTCACCACTCAGCCAAAAAACCCTAATCTGCGCCAGTTCAGTGACGTAGAAGCAGCTACTCTGCAAGCCAACTCCTGGATCTACAGTGTGCGCCAGAACTTTGCTGAATTCTCCAGCAAACGTACTGTCAGCACGCCGGCGCTCACCTCAAACGGCAACGGACAGTTGCGAACTAATCTGGAAAATACTAATCTGCGCCACGCCATAAAGAGAGAGTCGCTGCCGCCGAGCTGTGCCTTCGAGGCTAGGAAAGAAATCAGCGTTGAAATTCCGACTAGTAGACTGTTTGGCAACAGAAATGTGCTGACACCAGATGACAGCTCACCTGAGTTCGTCGAAAACAGTGGTAACACAGTCTGGCACTTAACGCCGGTTGTGGTACTGGTACCTAGGCTAGTGGCACCATATACGTACCCCTACCCATGGCCATGGGTGCCGGTACCATACATGGTACCATCACAGTGGGCGAATGTGGGGGTACCATACGGTACCAGTACCTTATATGGTACCACTGTAGGCCCCGAACGTGGGGGTACCATACGGTACCAGTATCTTATGTGGTACCACTATAGGCCCCGAACATGGGGGTACCATATATGGTACCAGTACCTTATATGGTAAAACCACAGTCCGCGAGCATGGGGTCACCATCTGTGGTACCACCACAGTGGCCGAATGTGGGGGTACCATACGGTACCAGTACCTTATATGGTACCACTGTAGGCCCGAACGTGGGGGTACCATATATGGTACCACCACAGTGGCCGAATGTGGGGGTACCATATGGTACCAGTACCTTATGTGGTACCATCATAGGCTCCGAACATGGGGGTACCATATATGGTACCACCACAGTGGCCAAATGTGGGGGTACCATACGGTACTAGTACCTTATATGGTACCACCTAGGCCCCGAACAAGGGGGTACCATATGGTGCCATCACCATATACGGTACCACCACAGTGGCCGAATGAGGGGGTACCATACGGTACCAGTACCTTACAGGCCCCAAACGTGGGGGAACAATGTATGGTGCCACTAGCCTAGGTACCAGTACCATACAGCTACATGATGTCGGTACCATAAACGGCGTTAAGTGCCTGACTGTATATACAGTATAGATCAAAAAAAATGTCCCATCGCTTTTTCGGCCTTCACTCAAACGTTTCGTTCTCAGTCACCTCTTTACCGATTTGGCTCAAATTTTCAGCAAAAATTAACAACATGGTTGGCTAAATATTCTGCAACTGTGGTGCCAAAATTCCGACTCATACTGGTTTTATGACCCGAAAACTAGGAATGAGGGTGGTCCACGCAAATTTAATTTTTTTCGGTAATACAAGGAGTACAGTCCTGAAACTTGCAGGAATGATTGGTGTTGCTATTGGGCATAACATACTAAGCGGGCAGCCCTGTAGCTCAAAGGGCACTAAAATGGGGGAATTTCAAAAACATGACGAAATATGACTTTTCTTCGTAAAACCGGCAAAATGACGATTCTAAAGATTTTCAATTTTCAAAAAACGCTGCAGGGATGGTTACTATGGTGTGGAACAGAGCTTAAATATCAGGTTCATTTATTTGTCGAACTTCCTGCTACAATCTGTGTTGATTAACAACAGATTCAGTGCTTTGATTGTAGAAGGTGCGGATTTCTTAACTATGGGATTTTCACTCATGTTTTTGAAATTCCCCCATTTTAGTGCCCTTTGAGCTACAGGGTTGCCCGCTTAGTATGTTATGCCCAATAGCAACACCAATCATTCCTGCAAGTTTCAGGACTGTACTCCTTGTATTACCGAAAAAAAATAAACTTGCGTGGACCACCCTCATTCCTAGTTTTCGGGTCATAAAACCAGTATGAGTCGGAATTTTGGCACTAAACTTGCAGAATATTTAGCGAACCATGTTGTTAATTTTTGCTGAAAATTTGAGCCAAATCGGTAAAGAAGTGACTGAGAACGAAACGTTTGAGTGAAGGCCGAAAAAGCGATGGGACATTTTTTTTTATCTATACTGTATGTATAGAGCTTTCGGTGAAAAAAAATAAAAATCTGTGGCTTTCAGCAGTTCACCCTGCCAACCCACTGAACATAGTGGACCGTCATTTGCCGGAGATCGATTCCAACGATCTGGAGGACTATTTTGTCTCTATGGAACGGTCGATTAGCGCCGAGGCTGGCCCTCGGCCGTCGCGAAGCAGCAGTAGTCCGAATTTGTTGAATCTGCTAGAAGCTAGAGAGCAGGTAGGTTACTGGGCCCACACGCTCTGTAGACAGACATCACTGCCGCAAGGCAGTCCGCCATTGGACCACTTTATCTGATCCTTTATCGCAACGTACTGTATATGTGAATAAAGTTCTAAGTTACTGTATTTTTAACAGTAGTTGCACGTGTGATTACAGTTCTCCTTCATCCACATGGTTTTACAGGCCGCCGTCCAGTGAGAACAGTACTTGTGGGTGTCAAGACACTCTGAAATTTGTATATTCAGCCAGGGGTGTAGGGTAGGTACACCCCCTTTATGGCGGATGTTGATCTTTCTAGCTCGGGGGAACCCCAAAGCTTCTTAGCCCTTACTAGCAGAAGCTACTCCATTTGGAGTAGTACCCACATAGAATCAGGCTTTGCGTGCGGCTGTTTGTTAGCCAAAAATGTGATTGGAAATGAAAGTGCAAAAAAGTGATTGGCCAGTTACAGGTCATTCACGCTTTTTTGTCAGACGATGCACAGTGCTGCATGCAAAGCGTGATTGGCAAGTCACAGCTAATCACGCATTTTTGAAAATTTCAGTGAATGCAATAACATTCATTGCGTGATTACCATTTTTTGGGCACGCATTGCATGTCCCTATGGCCAGGCAAGCAAAAAAATTCTGCGTCTTAGAGTTAGTACAAGTATGTGTGAAAGATATAAAAAGTTTACCTGTTCCACTAGTTTTCTGAACTTGAGGCTTAGGGTTAGGCTTAGGTTCAAAAAGTTTTGGTTTGCCATGCGATGTTGAATTTGCATTGCTATTCTTGCACAAAGCTGTAAATTCCCGGTCACAACCGTTCTGGCACTGAGAACACGGTTGGCCTTGTTCGTAAATTCGAGCTCCTGCTACATTTCCCCTAAATTCAACGTCGTTTGATTGTAAAACTAAACAAAGCTAGGCTTACGCTGGTTCGTAGCGACACACAAGATGAATCTTGTAGTTTGACTGTTTGCAGTTACGGGCCAAACCACAACCGATTTTATTGCTTTTAGCCCAGATTAGCTGAAAAATGAAAACAACCACTGACTATACAGGTTCCGCCAAAAAAGCAACCCCTCAGATTTTTTACTGTAGCAACCGCAAATATCAACCAATTTGAATGAATCCTTTTTTAAATGAAAGGTAAATGAGTTCTTGAAAGATTGATCAGGTGTGCATTAAGTAAGATTCTCTGCTTAGTTGCTGAGATATACAATGTATACGCTCAAAGTCAAAACAGAGATTTTGGCAATGAACAAGAGAGATTAGAAACAACCTTGCAGATTTTTTATTTGATTTGATTTGATTTGAAGATTTGAATGAGTCCTTTTTTAAATGAAAGATAAATAAATTCTGCAAAGATTTATGAAAATTTTGTACAGATACTCGGTTTAGCTCTTGAGATATTTGCCCTCAAAGTCGAAACAGATTTTGGTAAAGCACAAGAGTGTCTTTCATATAAATTAGGATGCATTGAAATCGGTTAAGATTTGCTGTTGCTACAGCGAAAAATCTGCGGGGTTAATTTTTTGGCGGACCCTGTAATGATAGACCTATTAGTGCTTACGTACTTGAGTGTAGTGACCGTAATATTGGTAACCAGTTCCCCTGAATTTCTGCCAACAACCGCCGACAAAGGGCAATTTGCACAGTTGATGGTAGATTTCAATTTCGGCCCACCACTCATCAACTAACGTTTCTATTGCTGCCTCTGCGTTTCTTGAACCTGTTAAGTATCCTTTGTTCTCTCCAACATTATTTGGTCGGTTTGAATCTAAATTTAACTCTTCTGTTACAGTAATAAGAAAAATATGCAATCTAAAATATTCCATTGTGTCCTTTCTTGCATTTCTGCGCAAACCGCTGAGCCCCTTGTTCTAGACTCGAATCCCATCTCTAGAAAATGGTAAAAAAACAGTAGGATTGAAGCTAAAAACGTCAAACCAACCAGTTTCATCATGTTTGCTGCTTTCGGATTTGAACCCGAGATATAATCAGTTTGTTTAGCATTACCGGAGGCTTGAAATTGACGCAGTTGATTGTGTTTCTTCACTATGAAGTCGCGCAATTCAGGCGTAATTTGAGATTTGCAAGATAGGCTTCCGATAATTAATAGAAAAATCGTCGATCTAATAATTACTGAGGACAGCATTCTAGGGCTATGACGACACTCAGACACTTAACGCCGTTTATGGCACCGGTACCTTATATGGTATCACCACCCCCAACATAGGGGTAACATTTTTGGTGCCACTAGCCTAGGTACCGTGCGAGTACCATAAACTCGTTAAGTGCCAGACTGTATTAGGTACGATACCGGTTGAAACTTGTGACAATAAACTTTACGAGAAGTGCTGAAATTTTACGAGTTTAGATTTGCCCATTTTTACGAGCGTCCGACTATATACGTCAGAAAAAATTGAGTAGCAAATTACGTATTCAACCTGACAACTGGGCACGGAAATGCGGGCCGAGCCAATGAATGGCAGTTCTAATAGTCTAAGCCATTCTTTAGCTATGCAAGTGTCGCCTAACGTACAGCTGCACTTTGAAGTAGCCACCGAAAAGCACCGCTCAGCCATTTTTGAATTCATGCAGGATGTTTTCCGAGTTCAAGAACCGATCACTAGAAGCCGAGGTGCGTAGTATGCAAATTTTCTTATCTAAAAACTAGTCTGCGAACTGGTGTTGGGTATTGGGGTGTTTCCAGGTATTGAGTATTTGGGGTTTTTGTCCTAATTGGCGTCCTAAACTACGTAATTGTAATTCACACAGGTAAAAATCAAGAAAAATGGATGTTGATTTGAAAAAGTGATCTGAAAAAATTAGAGTGCGAACAATACCTAAAAAACCCAATACCCCAATACCCAATACCCAATACCAATACCTGAGACCCCCAATACCCCAATACCCAATACCCAATACCCAATACTTGCGTTGCTAGGCCAAAAATTGCAATTTCACTGGACAGGTACATTGCAGTTGCGTACACAAGATTTTTTGCACTGCAATTAAAATTTTTAAGAGCCCCGGTTGGGCCGCTGCCCAAGCAGGGCGAGAAAATTTTGAAAAATTAGCTTTTCGGAAAGCATTTAGAAGTCATTTTGGACGTAAATTTTGCAGAATTAACAGTTTTGGGGGGTACTTTATATTTCGTGATTCAGTCGTGTTTCTTCTGGCGAATTTTTTCCTAATGGCCGGAAATTGTGTGCACCACCGCAATAGCCATTGGTATGGTACTGGAAGCATTATGGTGACATTAGAAATGCTACCATTTATATTTTAGATTTTCGGGGCAGGGGGCTCCGAAAAATCGGGATTTTGGAACGACGTCGTTTATGGATGGCTCCTTAACGCGAAAACAGCTTCCTAAACCGAATCATCGATTAACTTTTTCGATTTTTTCATATCAATTTTTCAGGTCAACATCGATTTTTCCATATTTTTACCTGTCCCAATTAGTATTGGGTATTGGGGGGTAAAAACCCCAATACCCAATACCCAATACCCAATACCTGGAAAACACCCCAATACACCCAATACCCAATACCCAATACCCAATACCAGTTCGCACTCTAGAAAAAATCGAAAAGATTGATCGATGATTGGGTTTAGAGACGGTTTTACGTTAATCAGCTAATGGTTAGTAGAATTTCCACCAGATAATTTTAGTACTAGAATTATGATTTTGGTAAGGCCTTTTCATTTTAGTACTAACTTATTGGCTATATTTATAACACTTTTCAAATGCGTCAAAATATATTCCCAATGCTTTCTGCATGTTTTGATTCTAAAAAGCTCAAAGAAAGGTGAATTGAGCATAATTTCCAAAGGCTTCTATGACATTATCACAGCAAACTACCACTACTGTACCAAATTCATACCAAAATCATACCAACCAAATTCAAACTGAATTAGCTAGTATATTATACCATACCATATCGAATTCAAATCGCCAACTTTGTAGTATATACCATACCATATCAAATTCAAAGTTTGAATTTGGTAGGCATCATTGGCACAATAACCTACTGTAGCTTTAGTGTCAGTGGATCTTTCCGCCAAAAACAAAATTGATGCACAAAATGGAAAAATGGGCAAAAACAAGGCATTAGTTTGGTTGATTTTGCAATTTAACCATGCAGTACACCTAGAAAACAAAATTAGACTGTTTGTTTTAAGACGTGCGAGCCCTGTGATGCGCAGCTTGGCTGAAACAACGATAGACAGTTTGTTTTCGGCGCTCACAGCCCCAACGCGCACAAACGCCGAAAACAATCAGCTTACCGAGCTCAAACTGCTCATCAATGCAGGTTACGGTATCTGGAGTGGCGTAGCTGATTTCTCATACACCACCCGTTACCCCCAGCCGGAAAACTGCTGGTGTTAATCTTGCTTTCCTGAGCTTTTTAAACCTCAGCCGAAACCTGAACCTAAGCCTAAGCCTAAGCTTGAACTTAAAGGCGTATTCATACTTGTGTAGAAAAAGATCGTCAGGCGACCTTTTTGTTAAAAATTTTAGCGACGAAAGAACTTCGTAAACCGCCACGGCCCGAAAGGAAAACACGCGATGGCATTCTCAAACAATAAACGGAAAAATAAAAATAAATAAAACTAACCTTCTCTTCTCTTCTTGAACAATGTCTGTGAGAAGAGGCAAGCTAGCTGGATTGCTTCTTGTGAGAAAACAACGCAGAAAAATGATTTTATTGTGTATTGCGGCCTACCAAAGTCAGAACATTCCTCACAGACGATTCTATGTTCGGACGGTCAATGAGAGTCGGCAAACTAGCGGAGATTATCACAAGCTTGCGCAAGATCTGCAGTCTATGGATTCAGACCGTTTCTGGGAAGAGTGCTGCTGATGTCAGCGCAGTAACCGGGTTAGTATGGGATTGCCGCTCACTCAAACGACGGCTCGGAGCCTCAAAGCACCCGCTTCCTCACCATCAAAAAGGTCTGTCGAGACCACCGAGGAAAACCGAAACAGCCGGCCATTCAGCGCTACTCTATCCAGTTGTCGAGACAAGAGGCAAACGTGGCAGCCATCAATGCCAAAATTCAAGACCAGATTGGACCAGAGTACGTGGTTTGCGACAAAGAAGGAATTCCGATCGCTGGCTGCTTGGAGTTCAGAGGTACAATTTTCTGTATAACACCAGAACCATGCACGTAACACGTAACTGCCCAAGTCGGCGCCAGACCCCCACCCCCGTCCCCATTCGGTGGATGATCTTGCACAGTTATTGTTTTGCCAACCCGTATTATGTGTATTATTGTCGTGTCTGTTATTATTATGTTAAGCGTCAATTCTACTGGCTGCGTTGTCGTGTTGGAATCCCCGTTCGAGCCATTCCAAGTGTACGGTTGTGTATTGTCGGCCATATTGGCGCGCTTCTTTCTTGTTGACGAGCTGAGGAGTGAGTGTGCGGTCGCTCTGACTGTTCTGTTTGTAAAGTGTGAATAAACGGATAAATCCAGTAAGCGTTGTGCTGTAATTCTGGTACCGACAATTCAACCTGTCGACAGGCAGTAAGTAAGACTGTTCTTTATTAATATTCGCTCGCTCAACCATTAGTTATCGCTCGCTCCAGCTGGTAACCTCCCATAGTGGATGCCGCTGAGTTCTTCTTTCTTGCGGTTGGTAACTTCCCATAGCGGATACCACTGCGTTATTCTTTGCTCCTTTTCTGCCGTGTCTTCTCGCTCGCCGGCGTACCTATAAACATTCGTGTATTTCTTTCAATCCAGCACCGTGCTAGCATTGTGCTGCCCGGTGCCTCCTACGACTTTTCTCAACACCTCGCCCGGCTATTGCCTGGCCGTTCAACTTTAATGCAACTCTCGCCTGGCTGATTTTGTCGCCCGGCGCATCAACTTTAACTCTCCTCACCGTGCAGTTGTAGTTAACCGGTTTTTCGACTCACCTCTGTCGTATTCGCCCAGCAGTGTGGTAGTAGTCAGTAAGTATTAGAGTGAGTGAGTGCATTGTGTAACAACCGTTAGACCATTTTTAACACCGTGATCATTTTTCTACCAACTATAGGATTTTCGCTTATGTGTAATAAAGCTTTTATACCTTCTGTCTGTCTGCAGTTTTGTCTTTGCCCTTTTGTTTTGTTATCGGCTTCGCAGCATACACAAACTGCCAGTTAGGTTTGACTGGCCCATTGTTCTTTTGTTCCGGTTGTTGCGTTTCATGTGGTGAATAGATTTTTGATTACGTACAGTTATTAAACCGCGTGAATGGAACATCGGACCGTCCAACCATTTATCTTGCTTTAGCGAGTTGTTCCATTTATCGAGGTTCAGCTGAAAAGGGCAACAACCAACTCGACTATGTGCTGAATAAGTGCAGCTACTGAAAGGCTCAAGAATACAGTTTCTGTTCTGAGTGCTAACTTTGAATTTAGTAACGCACATTGTCAAGCTTAAGAGAAAGTGTGGAATAGGGTGTACAAGCCTCATAGGCATCTATCTACATAACAGTTGCAACAAGACAGCTCCTATTTAAACTCCGAATTTTGCTATCAAAAAATTATAAAGTCGTAAAGCAGCTGTAATGAATGACTGACTTCTTCGTTGTTCCATTTAGCGAGTTGTTCCATTTTACGAGGGTACCATTTGCGAGGTTTGACTGTACTTTATTTCCCGCTTTTTGGCTAAATCTAACGCGACTCTGTTAGAAGGAAAACGGAAGCACGGAAGCCTAAATTGTTGAGACAATTGCTTTGAGGAAATCACGCCTTTAAGGAGCTGCTGTGCTTGCTTGCTTGCTTGCATTGTGGCATAATTTTCTGCTGCCGTGTAGCACTAAAGAGAGAAATATTATAGACTATGTCAACATTATACCAATAGCAATTGCAGGTAGGTACCGTTGAATCATGATTGTGAGCGTTGATGATAGCGAGCACCGCCGCCCTTCATTACCAGTTTTAACGCAACTGGAATAATCTCAGCAGAATAGAACCGCAGGACCCGTTGGTTGAGGAAGGAAAGAATGTACATCCCGAGTTTAAAAAGACATTCAGACTGACTCGTTTCCTTCAAAATTCACAAACGACCTTGATTCCTGAAATTTGAAGATTGAACTACGTACATACGTCCGTACATACGTACTAAAGAATAGGAGCATGAAAACCAATTCGCAATTACGACAGTCCCCAAGTGAATGGTGTATGATACCGGCTGAATACATCGTTGTTTTCTGGTCAATGCTTTCACTATTTTAGTAGCGAAGTTACGCAATTTCTAATTATATAATAAAAGAATAATATTAGCCACTGTCTGTATGCAAATGTGTGTACTGAAATGATGTACAGTAGGTGATAATTATAACATAATCCAGTCGCGTATCCAGGGTGTGTAGGGTGGGTACAACCCTTTGCGGCGGAGTTAGGAAGAAAAACTCTGTCAAAAATAAGAGAAACTAATGAGTTATGTACTAAAAGTGTTTATTTTATATGTCACCATTTTTAATTTAATTACTGGTTTAGTAGTTAGAAAACGGGACACTTTAGGAAAGTCTAGTAACCTTTAGTTGATTAACGCTAAAAACAGCTTTCCCGAACCCTAAGCATCGATCTGTGTTAGGTCAATTTTTCAGGTTTACATCGATCGGTTTTTTCGATTTTTACCTGTCCAAATTAGTATTGGGTATTGGGACAAAAACCCCAAAACCCAATACCTGGAAAACGCCCCAATCAATACCAGTTCACACTGTAATCATAACGGTCCAGTACCTACGGTATGTAGTGGTACCGTATATGGTACACCCACATTTGAGGTCTGTGGTGGTACCATAACATGCTATCGGCACCATATATGGTACCAGTACCATAAACAGCGCTGAGTGCCTGACTGTAAGGATTAACCGAGTAAATGATAGCTAAACATGTTGCGTAAATTATGACAACGAAGTTTCACTATTGCATTTGATTTCCGCGCTGTTCTACTAGTTTTCTAATACGCGTACCGAGTCTACCAATTGCATGGCACTTTCAGCGCCCACAGAGTTCCCTGCCGGTGCGAACGGCTCGACGGCTCGAATAAACCGAATTGCCGTTTTCCGGCTGGGGGTAACGGGTGGTGTATGAAAAATCAGCTACGCCACTCCAGATACCGTAACCTGCATTGATGAGCAGTTTGAGCTCGGTAAGCTGATTGTTTTCGGCGTTTGTGCGCGTTGGGGCTGTGAACGCCGAAAACAAACTGTTTATCGTTGTTTCAGCCAAGCTGCGCATCACAGGGCTCGCACGTCTTAAAACAAACAGTCTAATTTTGTTTTCTAGGTGTACTGCATGGTTAAATTGCAAAATCAACCAAACTAATGCCTTGTTTTTGCCCATTTTTCCATTTTGTGCACCAATTTTGTTTTTGGCGGAAAGATCCACTGACAATATGTAAACCATTTAGAAAAACCTAGCAACTAGAAAAATTGAAATTTTTTTGCCGACCACCGTTCTCTTCTTAGGGCAAGCCCAAATCTGCACGTGCAGTGCGAGCGTGCGAGCCGCACGGCACAACACAATAATCCAACCGACGCTTCAACGCTACAAACTTGCGCCAAATTCAAACAGATTTTCACAACTGAATCAGCCAATTCTCGGATAGTACCGTATAGTGCTGTTTATAGTACCCGGGTATTATATGGCACTTAGGGTTTTGCGAAAATAAAATTGAATCCATTTATAGTACCCGGGTACTATATATGGCACCTACGAAATCTGCTCTATAAGAAACTAACAATAGTATGCGAAATTCTTTGCTGGAATTACCGATTTGATGTAAAAAATAGGTTGTGTACATACATCAGAACCTCTATGATTGCATTATCAACTGTTTTTCTTCATACAAACAAGGTTTACCACCAAAAATACTATAATTTTCGCACGTTTTGTATTTATAACAGCTCATTTCAGAATAAAAATCTGTCTCCATTTATAGTACCCTGGGTACTATAAATGGCACTAAGTGCCGTTTATAGTACCCCGGGTACTATAAATAGGGGGTACTATAAACAGCACTATACGGTACTTTGCTGAAGATCAGTCTTATACGAACCGTGACGTGAGTAGCGTCTGTCAGGACGAAGTGGTGCACAACACACATGTATTAGGTGGTTACCCTCTGCTGAAACGGCGAAACCCCCTCACCCCCTCCCGAGAAAGGTTACGGGACCCCCACCCCCTCCGACCCAAAAATACAAGTACTAGTAGTGGCTCCTAACAAACTGGCTCAGAAATCACAAATTTTTAGCCTGAAATTAGCTTGAAAAGCCTTTGGAAACCGAATTTACCGTTTCCACTGCTGGTACTTAAGAGAAATCGGGGTTTTTGGAAGCCCTTTTTGTCATTTTTTTGCTTTTTTTTAGAAAAATAGCGATTTTAGCGTCCTAACTGGAAAAACGTGCTAAAAACGCATTCCCAGGTGTTTTGGAGCTTTTTAAAATTTTGGATCGCCCTCTGGACGAAACCAGCCTCAACCCCCCACCTGAAGAAACCCCTCGACCCCCCTCCCCCCAGGTCGGCCCGGAGCTGTTACATGTATGGTGCACAATCTGGGAGGCAATCAATGGTAAGGTTTTCCACTTTAAGTAGGGTGCCAGTGTACTTGAACCATTTTTAAATTTTGCGCAAGTCCGTTGTTTTGCGCGACGTTTGGGTTACGGTTTGGTGCCCTTCAGTCTCGCCCGCTCCGACGGAATACTGTTTGCCCTTCTTTAGTTAGTGGACGGACACGGTCGGCGCCGCGTCAATAAGTTTAGTGGGCGTATCGACGCATCAGTGCCCAATAAAATGCGACCAAAACTCAACTTAAAACTGCCCACCGTTATTTCTTACCGCCAAACCTACGATCGCAAATGTAACGAATGTAGCCATTTAGCAGAAGCACACACCTACCCAATATGAGTTCCTTAAAGAGACTTTAATCGAGCGTATGTATTTTCACCATCAAAGCCTCATTACGTTAGCCCTCAGCAGTAGGACTCTCTTTTATTAACTTTCAACAAGATGAATAAACAACAGGAGAAAAAGAAGCACCAGCAGGAATTTTCTCTGACTTTATCCCTAACATGAAACACATTCAGTAGTTTTCTATCTGTCCAATCTACTGTCAGCCTAGAGTTGAGACTGACTTTCATGCATACGTACTTGGCTATTAGCCCTAGCCTACTTTAGCTACGTAGTATATGCGTAGAGTAACCAACCTTGGGTACTATCCTGGCAGCACATAAGGTCCCAGGCCAAGCGGGAAAAGGTAGGGATAATAATGTATGAATATGTATGCGGCTAGTAAATTCCTAGCAAATCTCTCGCTCCCTCAATCTGAAATAAACTAGCTGTATATTTGCTTTGCTAGGCGGCGTTTTGCCCAAAATTAACTTGCTAGGAATTTGCTATTTGCTACCCGATTTGGCCCAAAAATAAATTAACTTGCTATTTGTTGTTAACTTGCTGGGGGGAAGCAGTAGTCTACAGTCGTTAATATGAGCGTACTTTCTTGTAACTGCGTATGACGCTATGCATCTGCCATGCTTTTTATTCTTAAAATTATCAGATCAGTACATTATTTGAATCTGATCTTGTTCAACGCTCGGCGTTTCGATTCCACGGGCCCTTGACCAAAGTAGCCCAAGTAGCCCGGCGTTGATTGTCTCTTCGCTTTTTCCGACCAACCAAAGCTGCAAGATTATTTGAACATCACAATTTGTTGACTTTACTGCTTATGTTGAAGCACATTCAGTAAATAACATTTTGACAGTTTGCGCGCATTTTTGAAAAGCACCTAAGAGATAGAGTTGGTAGTTGAACCGCATTTTTGGTTGGTTTGTTGCATTTAGTCGTAGTACATATAAAATGGTAGCTGCCCTCTAATCTAAACGTTCATCTAAAAAAGGTAAAATTGAAAAGATGCAAGCGATAGCGATGGCTTCAAATCGAGACCATATGTGCGTGTACTGGGTATACATAATAGAATTTAAGATTAAGAAAGACCACTGAAGTGCCTGCCTAGCCTAGTTCATACAATACAACCTCGTTTAGCCTCACGGCCGTTGTGACAAGGCTTGCATTGTGTGCTACAATGTGTCGGTTGATTTTGATCATACGATATTGAGCACACCCGCCAACTTCCACATGGACCTGCAACAACGCTACCAATACCAGTATAAAGCTCAGACCAAGCACCAGCTTACAATCCAGACTAGTCACTGCTGCCACCAGAAAACAGATTATGAGCACACAGTATTTCATGTTTGAGACTTGGATGGAACAATGCTGATTGGAGGCCTTCCATCGGTTCATATACTCTCTAAACCTATCAGAAAAACGTCCATCGATAGATACAGCACAGCAATAAACTCATAAAATCTCCAGCCATCCACTGTTTTTGGGTTGCTGAGCTGACATTTATTGTGCAACCACAATGCGCTTTGAGCCCAGTTACAAAAGGTAGAACCGTAGCAATTAATCAGCTCTGTAAAACCGATCCTGTAAAACAGTCTTTGAAAAGGCCACGGTTTTTAAGAGTAACCTTCACCATATCCAAGCATATCAATAAGTAACGACTCCATCAAGCTTAAGTGGGTTGCCAGAATAGCAAAGAGTTCTCTCTGCAAATGGGCTGCGATTGGGTTGCGCAAACTCAATTCATATGGAGGAATCCTAACACTTCTAGAAGGTCGTTTTAATTGGAACGAGGTTAAAAACAAAATAAACCCATTTTATAGTGAACTCTTGAAAGTGTATGTGGAATACTGGGATAACGTTATGTTTAAGAGACCTGCTGATGAGCCACTGCTGGCTTGAAGCATTTTCAACAATAAGGATGTGAAGTTAGGACAGCCTAAGCGTATGTACTTTAATAATAATCTGAAAGAAAATGGAATTACCAGAGTAAGACACTTGCTAGGAGATCAGGGTTTATTTATGGATTACCCCGAAGTGATGGCTAAGTATCCAGCCTTGGCTATAGACAGGAAGCAGTGGAAAAAATTGTGGACAGCATTGCCACGTACATGGCGCAATGAAATTTCTGATAACTGGAATGGGTTGCTGCAAGCTTATCAGGCATACAATCCTGAACTAAAGGATGCAACCAAGCTAAGCATTCCGCTGTATAAAAGGTACAAACTAGCCAAGATGTATGAAAGTCCTGCAGCACAAAAACGATGGACGGATAAATACTGGGTTACAGAGGATTTATTTGAAAAAGCCTGTCTACGGGCACACCGTCTGTCACCTGATGTTAAATTGCGGAATTTTCAATATCGGGTGTTGCATAGGATAGTTCCAACAAAGCAGTATTTATTCTACAGAAGGATAGTAGATGACATGAATTGTAAGCAGTGCCATTTGCAGAAAACTGATACAGTGGAGCACATGCTTTATCATTGCGCCGTAGCAAAAAAAGCTTGGAGAATGTTAGAATCACTTATTCTCGAAATTGAACACCAAGAGGTAACATTTGATCTAATCTCAGCACTTTTTGGACAAATTCATGACCTGTTTGTAAATGCAACAGCATTGAATCTGTTAGGCATTTATACAAAAAGGTTTATATACAGCTTAGCACGACGGGAAGTTAAAGAATTTTCCGATATGACCTTCAAGCATTTTATAACGGCAAGCTTGAAAACTGCATATTATGCCAGTATTATGCTGAAGAAGAAAGATGCCTTTACTGAAATTTGGGACAAATACTTGCGTTTCTTTGAAATTCTTCAATAATTAAGGAAACAGTAAAAGCCATAATCAAACCTCAAGTATCAAGGTAAACTGCTCTACATCACACACATACATACATGTCAAGGACTCTGACCCAGCTGCTCAGTGCATCCTTTTCTAACCCATATCTGTGTTCTACTAACCATATTCGTAATAATAAAAATTGTTCGAAAAAAAAACCTTCAGTAAAAACACGAATAAATAGCACAATGTTCCACTCGGCGTTTCGGCTGTAGTCTGCTGAGCGCCCATGCGCGCAACATAAACGCAACTATGCTGCTTACCCCTACAGAAAATGATTTGGGACAAATTGTCCGGCCAAATCAGCTACCTTATAATAGAACCTGACCGGATAGCTGGTTAAAACCGTATGAACGCTTGGTTTAAGGTGGGTTTATACTTCGTCCGCGCGGACAAAACGGACACAAGCGGACAAGTTGTCCGCGTAGCAGTTTATACTTTGGCGGAGCGGACACGAGTGTCAGCCAGACGGTTTATACTCTGTCCGCGCGGACATAAAATCGGTGTCCGCGCGTGTCCGCTTCTGTCCGCCGAGCGAGTTGAAAAATTTCAACAGACACTTTGTCCGCGTCGCTATTAGTGCTGTTTGAGCTTGTTATATTGTGAGTCTGAGTTCACAATTTTATCACGTTTGATTCTGCGGTTGCGGAGCTGTTAGGATTAGGTGAAATCATGAGAAAAACAACAAAAAGAGACGGTGTAAGAACATTGTATGTACTGTATGGTTGGCCTATCGATCAAACTGAAATTATGGCAAGTTTCTGCACCGGCTGCACCAATTTGAAATTGTGAAAGCTTCGAACCCGTTCTCTGACTGTTGCTGACACCTTTGACAGCCTCATCCACAACGTGATTAATGACACTTTCGTAGTAGTATATGATAGATGAGCCGGAAAAAAGGGCATGCGTTTCTGGCAGGCCGTAAAATGGATATGAAGTCACTTCAGAAAATGGTTGTAATTTGGCTGTCATCTGACGGCCGAAGGGCTATGGGCTGGCTGGCAAGTGTCCATACATTGGCCGGAAAAACTGCAGGGGTATGGCTTTTTGCCGGGGGTTAGCGAGTTTAAATTTGCTTTCCCAAAATTTCGGAGGGGGGTATGGGCCGTTGGGGGTATGGCCATTCGCGCATGGGCAGTTAAGGGGGGTCAGGGTGCTTTGGAGGTAGCGCCTACCGACGAGGGGGCTATGGTCGGCGAGTGGGTTAACCCCCTAACCCCCGGCTGTTGTATGCAAGTGTTAACTAAAAACCATACATACATCAGGTCGTCCACCGAATCAGGGGGGTTGAGGTCTGTGTCCAAAATCTAGGGCCGTTGGGCATGAAAAACGCTAAAAAATCGCAACTTTTCGGCTAAAAATTGTCAAAAATCGCTAATTTGGGCTCAAATAAAGCAAAAAAACTGATGTTTTACATGGATTTTAGCAATTTTAGTGTCTGAAACTCTAAAAAATAAAGAATCTAAGAAATCGAAATCTAAGAAAAATCGGCAGGGTGTCGGAAAAATGGTTTCGGGGGGAGGGTCCGTGATCAGGGGTCTGGGGCCTAAGTCCGGTGGGGTGCAGACCCTGGGACACATCCCTTGTTACATGTATGCTAAAAAGAGTCGCCGAATTGACAATTGCTACTAACCAAAACACGTCGAGAAAGTTCTGCAAATTTGGTTTCCGAAAATACAATATGTCACCAAAGTTTGGGAGTGCGAGTGGCCGAGGGGGGTAGGCGCTGACTGGCAAGTGTTACGAGCGATCGACGATTGAGGGGGTGGTACGCGTACGCATCGGCTCGGCAGGTTATGGGATATGGCCACCCAGACCATATACGTACTACATACGTACTAAGTGATACATTGTACTGTATAGTAGGCCTGCGACAGGGGGCTGAGGTGGGTTGTCACCTTTGAGCTCTGATGTCTTTGAGCTATGTACTACTGTTGCATGCGTATACGCATTACGCATATCATTACGCAAAGCACGCATTGCATTTCAGAATGTGTATACGCATACGCATACGCATACGCATTTGAATTTCATTACGCAATATTATTACGCATTCTGCCAAAAGTTTGCGTATTTTTGCGTAATGCGTATTGGGTCTAAAAATAGCTGTGTTTTCGAGTGACTTGCAAAAATCAGTTGAACTTCTTACCAAATTGTCATTTTTTATGTATGTACATAGCTAGTGCGAAGGTAGGTACCAACAATTTTTGTGAGAAATTGGAAAGCTAAGCTGTGCCTACTCTGTTTAAAAAGAGGGGAAACTTTCATGGTGGGAAGGAAATGCCGGCCAAATCCTTCAATTGTTAGTCTCTAGGGTTTTGGTTAGCATCTGTTGTACACATGTAACAGGTCATCCGTTGAATGGGGCAGGGGGTTGGGGGTCTGGCGCCGGCCGGGGAGCCAAAACTTTCGGAGGGGGTGGGCACTAAAAACATACAAAAATCGCTTATTTGGGCTGAAATACAGCTAAAAAGTGCAGTTTTACAGACTATTTTTGGCAATTGCAAAAAATTCAAAATCGCAAAATTTGTTCAAAAAATTGAGTCTCTCTGGCATACTGTAATTTTAATAGTGAAATTTTATTTTAATTTAATATTAATATAATAGAACTAGCCGATTTTAATTTTAATTTAATATTAATATAATAGTCCCCTGTTAATTTTAATTTAGATTTAATATTAATACTATTAAATAACAATTTTAATAGCATTTTAATAGCGTTTTAATAGTAGATTCTAAAATGAACTGAAAAAGTTTTGGACACACTTTAGCGAATTGGTGAAACAACATCTTTTGCTTGAAGCTGGTAGTGTACACTTGTAGCTCGAAAATTTAATCAGAGATCCAAGTTGGATCCAACTAAGAAGAATTTTTCTCTGGAAATTTATAACCATTCTACAATGTATTTAAAATGACTTTGTCTGAACATACATGCATACATGTAACAGAGGAGTCTGGGGGTCTGCCCCAACCCGACTTAGGATGGTGACCCCCGAGACGATTTTTCCGTCCCCCACCGATTTTTCTGGCAATTAATTTTTAGAACAAATTTTTGATTTGTTACAATTTCAGACACAAAAATTGCAAAAATCGCCTGTAAATCAGCACTTTTTAGCTGTATGTCAGAGAAAATTAGCCATTTTTGACGATTTTAAACGAGAAATTGCGATTTTTGACCGTTTTTAGTGCCCAACCCCTCCTAAAATTTGTGCTCAGACCCCCTGGCCGGCGCCAGACTCCCCAACCTCCTCCCCTTCGGCAGATAACCTGTTAAGATATTCGAAATTGCATGCGAACTGAAGCTACTGTATGCATGTAAAATTTGAAAGAAAATATTGATGCATAGTTAAAGAGACACTTTTTGAAAGGAAAGACTGTTACATAGATTACTGAATAGATTCAGGTCCTTTTGTCATTCATGCCTATTAGTGAGAAAAGTTCCACTGTTTCCAAGATTCGAGATTCAGAGGGCTGCACTTTCAATTTCAATCTTTATCATTTTCTGAGGTAAAATTCTGATTTAAATTCTAGTATTGTAGGTAACTCCTTCACTGTCAAACAAGGTCAAACTATTAAAATGCTATTAAAATACTATTAAAAATAAATTTTAATATTCAAACCCTCTTTGTATTTTTAATTTAATTTAATATAATAGTAGGCCTTCTATTTTAATATTAATATAAACTTAATACTATTAAAATGGCACTATTAATAATAGTTTTATTTTAATATTAATATATTTAAATTACAGTACTCTGGCAGTGTCAGAGAGCAGAGGCACTGTCTGAAATTGCAAAAAAATCGCAAAATTTGCTCAAAAAATTGAGTCTCTCTGGCAGTTTAAGTTGGAAAAATCGTCTCGGGGGATCTGGCCTAAGTCTTTTACATGTATGAGCTGTTAGTGCTTCCTTCCACTGTATGTTTAGTTTATATGTTTGTAAACGCTATTTAAAATTTCTTTAGGTTTCCTTTGGAAATGAACATTAGGTAAGGGAAACGCATAAACATATGTACTTGTATGTACGTACATGCAGGGTACTGTATTGAAATTGTTTTAGGGCAGCAATCATCCTCAGGCCTCTAGTATGCATCTAAAAGGCCTAGATTACAAAGTTAGAAAGTAAGAGCATAATAATAGTAGTGTCAAAAAAGGTTATTTAGTGAAATTTCTCAATGTTTCTAGGATTACGCATTACGCATACGCATTACGCAAAATACGCATTAGTTTTTGCAATGCGTATACGCAAACTCATACGCATTTGTAGTTGGAATGCGTATACGCATACGCATACGCATACGCATTTGAAAAATCCAGTATTAAACAACAGTACTATGTACCTCTTCAGGCCGACTCTACCATCTCCAGCAATTTTTAGTAGATTGTTGTGCAGGAAACAATTATAAAATATAGATATAAGTTATGCATAGAAAGACTTTTTTATGCTGTTGTTGACTTCTACGTACCTACGTAATATGTACATATGTGGTAAATTATGCATAGTTCTTCATCTGCATGTATAAAATCGTGTGTCTTACTGCATTTTCTGCAGACAGGCACCTTCGCCTCCAGTCAACGTCTGCCTATATAGCTTTTGTACCTTCAAAATTTTACACCATTTAGTCCAGTAGCGCTTAATCGTAAGCTTTTGGAATTTGGAGTAAACTTGATAGCTTTATGTTTAACAAAGCAGTGTAGACATCAGGTTTGAACAAAACGTATGTTCAATTAAATTCAATTATTTTTTCTTTTTTACTATTTCCAAAAAACATTTTGTCAGCCGCTGACACTACGCGGACACAAGCGGACACCTGTCCGCGCGGACATGTGTCCGCGCGCGGACATGGCGGAGGGTGTCCGCGCGCTGACAACATCTGTGTCCGCGCGCGGACAGCGGACAAAGTATAGATCCACCTTTAGAATGCGTTTTTCGAACATTTGCTAGCCAAAAAGCTCGGCCCGACCGGTGCTCATGAAAGGTCCTTGAAACTTGACAATTATTTAATAATCTGTTGTCATCCGCCATCGCCAATTGAATTTTAAATGTAGAAGCACATACTACATGGTCCGTCCAAAAAAACATAACAGCATTTTCGCTGTACCACACGTAAATCTCAATCGATTAGTGAAAAACGATTTTTTGGATGAAACATAAATAATTCCGTGAACGATTCGTGTAATTTTCATTAAGGTACATTTTGTTTATTCGTCTGACGGATTTAAACCAAGCCCCCAAACAATTCACAAAAAGCATCTGGAGCACCCAGCAGTGCCTGTTCTGTTCCCATATTTGGGTCTACTACAGAGTGTGGTGAGCTAAAGCAGGTGTGCAGAAGAGAAAGCCAATAGCCATAGACGTGTGTGAGTGTAGCGCCGGTTCCAAGCAATTTTCGTTTGTGTATACACAATACTAATACACAAACGGAAAGTGAATGGATATACAAAACACATACACAAACGGAAAATAAAATCTGTATCATTTGTATATTGTGTACTTTATGGTCCAGCAGCAGAACCTTCTCAAAATTCCCAAATAGCATTGCAGAGCAGTACTTTTTTTGGCCGAATTTTTTATGTTCATTTAGTTTCGTTTATATCAACTAAGTTCGGCTATTGTTTATATTACTGTTGATTAGTTGTACCCAACCCATACCGAAAAATGGGTATTTTTGAGAATACCTACCCAATAAATACCTACCGATTCCAGGTATTTTAATAAATACCCATACCGGTACACCAATTATTTTTGGAATACCCAGGTATTTGGAATCGGTATTTTTTATCCAGTTTAGTATACATGTAGCAGGTCATCCGCCGATGGGGGGTTGGTGGGTCTGGCGCCGGCCGGGGGGTCCGAGCCAAAATTTTGGGAGGGTGGGCGGGCACTAAAAAACGCTCAAAAATCGAAAAAATCACAATTTTTGGGCTAAAAATCGTCAAAAATCGCTAATTTGGGCTGAAATACAGCTGAAATGTGCTGTTCGCTGCTTTGGATACCTTTTGGGCACAAGTTTTTTGAAAAAAATTATCGGCGGCCGATACCGATTTGACGGATTTCCGATACAAATTTTTGGGCGGTGTGTAACAAAAGGTTATGTCATTTTTCAGTTAAAAATGGACTTTTGCGATGTACAGTATAATAGGCCAGACTGACTCAAAGCTGTCAGAAAAGAAAACAACAGAAAAGACCACATTTGGGAATTTAGAACAAAAAATGGATATTCGTCCTCAAAGTAAAATCAGAGGTTTTGGCAACGAACAGCAGCGATTCCGTTGCACTTTATAATAAAGCAGATTCCTGAGGGCTAATCAGACTTTACTGGTGGAGTAACCGAGAAGCCTCGTGACCTTAGCCTTTAGCTATAGGAATCTGTTTTATTATGAAGTGCAACGGAATAATAAAAATGGTTGCTGTTCATTACCAAAATCTCTGATTTAACTTTCAGGGCAAATATCTCAGGAACCAAGCAGAGTATCTTATTGAAAATTGCACCAATCTGTCAATAATTTATTTCTCTTTCATTCGGAGAATTTCATTCAAATCGGTTGAAATTTAAGGTTGCCATAGCAAAAAATCTGCTGCATTGTTTTTGGCGGACCCTGTATCTCACGAATTCTTCATAACATATTTTCTATCTCAACAATCTTCATGGACGTTGTTCCCTGAAAATGGCTGCTTTCTAGCACTGTATTTGTAGTGCAAACCCTTGCCTTTGATCTCAAATAAATTTCAAAGGCAGCAGCAGCAGCAATCTGCATAACTGATCACAGAGTCAGCTGCTTTCTCATTTTCAGTGGTCAGACAACCTAGTAGTACTGTCTGCGCCACTCAATACAATACACACAGAAGAGTATTTGGTTGTTTTGTGTGGGTGTTGTACTGTATTCGTATTGTGTGGTGGCTTTGAGTGATTTTGTTGTGTTTTACTAGTGACCCGACCATACATGTAACAGGTCATCCGCCGATGGGGGGAGGGGGGGTTGGGGGGGGGGGTCTGGCGCCGGCCGGGGGGGGGGGTCTGAGCCAAAATTTTGGGGGAGCGGGGTGGGCACTAAAAAAAGCTCCAAAATCGAAAAAATCGCAATTTTTGGGCTAAAAATCGCCAAAAATCGCTAATTTGGGCTGAAATACAGCTAGAAAGTGCTGTTTTGCAGGCGATTTTGGCAATTTTTGTGTGTGAAATTGTAAAAAATTGCAAAAATTTGCTCGAAAATTTACTTGCCAGAAAATCGGAGGGGGGGTCGGTGAAATCGTCTCGGGGGGGGGGGGGGGTCCCCATCTGGGGGGTCTGGCCTAAGTCGGGTGGGGGGGGGGGGCCCCCCCCCCCAGACCCCCCTGTTACATGTATGGACCCGACCATTAACTTCTTTCAATACATAGGATACTTCGATAGCTTAGAGGGTTGCCGCCACCCCTGCGGACAAAGCCCAGGTCCGGTTTGTCTCGGACGAAAATTTGGTTTCATTTTTATGCCAATTTTTTTTTAATTTAAATACACGAAAATGCTAAAGTTGCTTTGTTTTGTTTTTTTAAGTTACGCTGTCCTTTCGAACAGCTCAGGACACCCCTTCAACCCTTTGCAAATCACCAACACCATATCGCGTAGTTAGCCAACCTATCGGAAATCAAAAACGTGAACGGATCGGAAAGCTGTTTCAGACGTGTCAGAAAGCTGTTTCAGACCTATCGGAAAGCTATTTCAGACCCCTTCGAAACGCGTTTTCAACCAGTCGCAAAATCAAAATTTGTTGTTTTAGATGTTCTGATAACGCTTGCCATTGAAAAGATTAAAGAAATAACTTTCAGTCTATCAGTTTACTGCACTAAACCAAGTCAAACTGAAAACAACCTACCGGAGAGTCCTGCATTGGGTACCCGGGTACACTAACCAGCACTTAGCATTTTCCGCAACAAAAATCAGATCCTGTTAGTGTACCCGGTACACTAACTGGCACTTAGCGAAATCATGTTAAACTGCTTATTTTCACGATTTCTGAGCAAAAATGCAGTTTTCCAATCAATATTACTGTTTCTGCCATGTAAATGAGAGTGATTGGTCAAAGTTTTCATTCTTATGAGCTTTGCGTCAGTAAAAACGATTGAAAATGAGCAAAAATATACGTAGACCTGCTTTAAAGGTACCGTAGAGTTGGAAATTTTTGACACCCATGACATAAAACCTGTCTCCAAATAGTGTACCCCGGGTACACAATCCGGCACTAAGTGCCAGTTAGTGTACCCCGGGTACGCTATCTGGAGGGGTACCCTATGCAGCACTCTCCGGTATCGGAAAGCTGGAGCGAACATATCGGAATGCCAGACCAAACGTATCAGAAAGCCGGACCGAGCATATTGAAAAGCTGTACCGGCCGTATCGGAAAGCTTACCGAACGTATCAGAAAGCTGTACCAAGCATATCGGAAAGCTGTACCGAGTGTATCGGAAAGTTTACCGAACGTATCAGAAAGCTGTACCGAGCATATCGGAAAGCTGTACCGAGTGTATCGGAAAGTTTACCGAACGTATCAGAAAGCTGCACCGAGCATATCGGAAAGCTGTACCGAGTGTATCGGAAAGTTTACCGAACGTATCAGAAAGCTGTACCGAGCATATCGGAAAGCTGTACCGAGTGTATCGGAAAGTTTACCGAACGTATCAGAAAGCTGTACCGAGCATATCGGAAAGCTGTACCGAGTGTATCGGAAAGCTTACCGAACGTATCAGAAAGCTGTACCGAGCATATCGGAAAGTTGTACCGAGTGTATCGGAAAGCTTACCGAACGTATCAGAAAGCTGTACCGAGCATATCGGAAAGCTGTACCGAGTGTATCGGAAAGTTTACCGAACGTATCAGAAAGCTGTACCGAGCATATCGGAAAGCTGTACCGAGTGTATTGGAAAGCTTACCGAACGTATCAGAAAGCTGTACCGAGCATATCGGAAAGTTGTACCGAGTGTACCTGAAAGCTTACGGAACGTATCAGAAAGCTGTACCGAGCATATCGGAAAGCTGTACCGAGTGTATCGGAAAGTTTACCGAACGTATCAGAAAGCTGTACCGAGCATATCGGAAAGCTGTACCGAGTGTATCGGAAAGCTTACCGAATGTATCAGAAACTGTACCGAGCATATCAGAAAGCTGTACCGAGTGTATCGGAAAGCTTACCGAACATATCAGAAAGCTGCACTGAGCATATCGGAAAGCTGTACCGAGTGTATCGGAAAGCTTACCGAAACGTATCAGAAAGCTGTACCAAGCATATCGGAAAGTTGTACCGAGTGTATCGGAAAGCTTACCGAATATATCAGAAAGCTGTACCGAGCATATCGGAAAGCTGTACCGAGTGTATCGGAAAGCTTACCGAACGTATCAGAAAGCTGTACCGAGCATATCGGAAAGCTGTACCGAGTGTATCGGAAAGTTTACCGAACGTATCAGAAAGCTGTACCGAGCATATCGGAAAGCTGTACCGAGTGTATCGGAAAGTTTACCGAACGTATCAGAAAGCTGTACCGAGCATATCAGAAAGCTGTACCGAGTGTATCGGAAAGTTTACCGAACGTATCAGAAAGCTGTACCGAGCATATCGGAAAGCTGTACCGAGTGTATCGGAAAGCTTACCGAACGTATCAGAAAGCTGTACCGAGCATATCGGAAAGTTGTACCGAGTGTATCAGAAAGCTTACCGAACGTATCAGAAAGCTGTACCGAGCATATCGGAAAGCTGTACCGAGTGTATCGGAAAGTTTACCGAACGTATCAGAAAGCTGTACCGAGCATATCGGAAAGCTGTACCGAGTGTATTGGAAAGCTTACCGAACGTATCAGAAAGCTGTACCGAGCATATCGGAAAGTTGTACTGAGTGTACCAGAAAGCTTACGGAACGTATCAGAAAGCTGTACCGAGCATATCGGAAAGCTGTACCGAGTGTATCGGAAAGTTTACCGAACGTATCAGAAAGCTGTACCGAGCATATCGGAAAGCTGTACCGAGTGTATCGGAAAGCTTACCGAATGTATCAGAAACTGTACCGAGCATATCAGAAAGCTGTACCGAGTGTATCGGAAAGCTTAATGAACATATCTGAAAGCTGCACTGAGCATATCGGAAAGCTGTACCGAGTGTATCGGAAAGCTTACCGAAACGTATCAGAAAGCTGTACCAAGCATATCGGAAAGTTGTACCGAGTGTATCGGAAAGCTTACCGAATATATCAGAAAGCTGTACCGAGCATATCGGAAAGCTGTACCGAGTGTATCGGAAAGCTTACCGAACGTATCAGAAAGCTGTACCGAGCATATCGGAAAGCTGTACCGAGTGTATCGGAAAGCTTACCGAACGTATCAGAAAGTTGTACCGAGCATATCGGAAAGCTGTGCCGAGTGTATCAGAAAGCTTACCGAACGTATCAGAAAGCTGTACTGAGCATATCGGAAAGCTGTACCCAGTGTATCGGAAAGCTTACCGAAACGTATCAGAAAGCTGTACTGAGCATATCAGAAAGCTGTACCCAGTGTATCGGAAAGCTTACCAAACGTATCAGAAAGCTGCACCGAGCATATCGGAAAGCTGTACCGAGTGTATTGGAAAGCTTACCGAACGTATCAGAAAGCTGTACGAAGCATATTGGAAAGCTGTACCGAGTGTATCGGAAAGCTTACCAAACGTATCAGAAAGCTGTATCGAGCATATCAGAAAGTTGTACGGAGTGTATCGGAAAGCTTACCGAACGTATCAGAAAGCTGTACCGAGCATATCGGAAAGCTGTACCCAGTGTATCGGAAAGCTTACCGAACATATCAGAAAGCTGTACCGAGCATATCGGAAAGCTGTACCCAGTGTATCGGAAAGCTTACCGAAACGTATCAGAAAGCTGTACTGAGCATATCAGAAAGCTGTACCCAGTGTATCGGAAAGCTTACCAAACGTATCAGAAAGCTGCACCGAGCATATCGGAAAGCTGTACCGAGTGTATTGGAAAGCTTACCGAACGTATCAGAAAGCTGTACGAAGCATATTGGAAAGCTGTACCAAGTGTATCGGAAAGCTAACCGAACGTATCAGAAAGCTGTATCGAGCATATCAGAAAGTTGTACGGAGTGTATCGGAAAGCTTACCGAACGTATCAGAAAGCTGTACCGAGCATATCGGAAAGCTGTACCGAGTGTATCGGAAAGCTTACCGAACATATCAGAAAGCTGTACCGAGCATATCGGAAAGCTGTACCCAGTGTATCGGAAAGCTGTACTGAACGTATCAGAATGCCAGACTGAGCATATTGGAAAGCTGTACCAAACGTATTGGAAAGGTGGACTAAAGGTATTTGAAAGCCGGACTGAATGTATTGGAAACCCAGACCAAATGTATCAGAAAGCTGGACAGAACGTATCGGAAGGCTGGACCAGACATATCGGAAAGCTGGACCGAATGTATCGGATAGCTGTACCAAACATATCAGAAAGCCAGACCGAATGTATCGGAAAGCTGTACCAAGTGTATCGGAAAGCTGTACTGAGCTTATTGGAAAGCTGTACTGAACCTATCGGAAAGTCATATCTCCTGCTCTCTGCAGTTTCTTCTCCTGTTCGGTACATTATAGCATGTGTCGGATAAACGTTATCAATCAAAAAAGTCAGACTGAGCATATTGGAAAGCTGTACCAAACGTATCAGAAAGCTGGACCAAACATATCGGAAAGCCGGACCAAACGTATTGGAAAGCTGGACAGAACATATCAGAAAGCTGGACCGAACATATTGCAAAGCTGGACTGAACATATCATAAAGCCAGACCGAACATATCAGAAGGCCGGACCAAATGTATCGGAAAGCCAGAACGAATGTATCAGAAAGCTGAACCAAACATATTAGAAATCTGTACCGAACATATCGGAAAGCCAGAACGAATATATCGGAAAGCTGTACCGAACGAATCGGAAAGCCAGACTGAGTGTAGTGGAAAGCTGTACCGAACGTGTTGGAAAGGTGGACCTGAACGTATTCTAAAGGTGGACCAAACATATCAGAAACCCGGACCGAATGTATCGGAAAGATGGACAGAACATATCGGAAAGCTGGACCAAACATATTGCAAAGCTGGACTAAACATATCATAAAGCCAGACCGAACATATCAGAAGGCCAGACTGAATGTATCGGAAAGCCAGAACGAATGTATCGGAAAGCTGAACAAAACATATCAGAAATCTGTACCGAATGTATCGGAAAGCTAGAACGAATATATCGGAAAGCTGTACCGAACGAATCGGAAAGCCAGACTGAGTGTAGTGGAAAGCTGTACCGAACGTGTTGGAAAGGTGGACCTGAACGTATTCTAAAGGTGGACCAAACATATCAGAAACCCGGACCGAATGTATCGGAAAGATGGACAGAACATATCGGAAAGCTGGACCAAACATATTGCAAAGCTGGACTAAACATATCATAAAGCCAGACCGAACATATCAGAAGGCCAGACTGAATGTATCGGAAAGCCAGAACGAATGTATCGGAAAGCTGAACAAAACATATCAGAAATCTGTACCGAATGTATCGGAAAGCTAGAACGAATATATCGGAAAGCTGTACCGAACGAATCGGAAAGCTAGACCGAATGTATCGGAAAGCTGGACCCAACCTATCGGAAAGCCGTACCGTGGTGAACCTATTGGAAAGCCAGAAACTTTGCGATACGTTCAAAACATGGTCATTTGCAAAAGGATAATGGGGTAGCCCTGCTACAGACAACCCTCCAACCCTCCTCTTGCTAAATCAGTTTAGCCTCTTGTTGCATCTAAAACGGCGATTTCTGGCTGTATTTTAGCCTAATTTTAGAATTTTTCTAGACATAAGCCCTAGCGAACTGCGCTAAGACGAAGAAGAGAATGAAGACTGAGATGTCTCTGTTTTCCACTGTCCTGTTTCTACTCGTTGCTCAATGCACCCCTGCACGAGGTATGTTTTTCTCGTCCTAGTTTTTATCTTCCACTCACTAAATTAACACAAGGGAAAATATACATAAACCTGTTATTTCGGCTGTAATTATTGTTGCTGATTTTTTGTCCGATCTTTCTCAAATGACCAACGCCATACATAAGCTACGGGAAAGCAAAAGAATATGGTAAACATATCGGAAAGCTATTTCAGCCCCCCTCGGAAACACGTTTTCAACCAATCGCAAGCAAACTCAAAATTTGTTGTTTATACGCTAGCAGTTGAAATGATTCAAAAATAACTTTCAGTCTATCAGTTTGCTGCACTAAACCAAGACAAATTCAAAACAACCTATCAGAAAGCTGGACCGAACATAGTGGAAATCTGGTCCGTGAACCTAGCAGAAAGCCAGAAACTTTCCAATAGGTTCAATCAAAACGCGGTTCTTTGCAAAAGGTTATGAGCCTGAGTCTTGCCGGACAAATCTCAAGTTTTTGTGTTAGACTAAAATTTTGTATTTTAGTAAAATTTGATAGAAAAAGTTTTTTTGCCATTTTTGTGAGACTCGATTTTTCGACTAAACTTCAGATTTTGGCTTGTAACTCTGGAAGAAATGATTGTGGCGTCATACGAATTGCATGTTTAGAACCAGAAGAGCGTTCGCTTTTATGTGAGTGAATTTCAGAACTAAACATTTTTCGAACCCTTTCGGTCCGATTCCACCCCCAATCGTTTTCCCGGCATTTATATTTCAATAAGGATGTTGCTTGGCAACACCATGCCATTACATACATGTACATGTATGTTTACGGCCCTAATTTAAAATTTTTAAGCAGAACAGTGCCGCACGGACGTATGCTTAGAAGTCGGATTGGGTAAGAAATTCGAATGCTCCTGTCCGCCTCCGCTGACGTCAGTGGCGTATCCAGGGGGGTGTACCCACCATACACCCCCCTTTGCGGTGGAGGAAGGAAGAAAACGTCTGTCAAAAATATAAGAAACTAATGAATTACGTACTAAAACTGTCTATTTTGTGCTCAGAATGCCTTCTAAATGCGTTTTTGAAGGCTAAGTTTTCAAAATTTTCTCGCCCTGGTCGGGCAGAAGCCCAACCAGGCCATTATAAACTACTAAAACTTGTAATTTCTGTTAATTTTAAGCTCGGAATGCGTTTTAAACGCGTTTTTGAAGGCTAATTTTGCTAAATTTTCTTACCCTGGTTGGGCAGCGGCCCAACCAGGCACTTTCAAAATTTTACACCCCCCCCTTTCCAAAATCCTGGATACGCCACTGGCTGACGTGCTCTTCCTGTCCTATACGGGCTGGGGAGTATTATAGATGCACGTGCGCTTTGCCAGGCATAATTTATCACCTTTGACTAGTCTATGCAATGCGCTTAATATTCTAGTATGTCCATCGTTCGGCCTTTGCAAGGATCACTGGAAAACCGTGTGCACTTGTCCCAAAGGTCAATACTGCGGTTTATGCCAACAGATCAGATATCCCTCTTGCTGGTGTACGGTTCCTCCACTGAAAGGTTCTGTTCTAGTTACATATGTACAAGTCCGAGCCAGGCGGGTCGGGTGGGAGGGTGCGTTTGTCTGACAGGTGGCGGTCCAGGGTCCAGTGGATATCGCCCAACAATTTTCAAAAAACCCGAAACGCATGGAGAAACCTTTTTTGTAGGTTTCATTTCATAACAAGACTAAAAATCCCAATTTTAAGCAGGCTAGTTGGGTAACCCTAGTTGGCTTAACAGCTAAAAACAATGGTACAGTGGCAAGGGAGTTTCTAAAATACCTATTTATGCTAAATATAAGCAGCTGAAAAGCCAAATTCAGTTATCAAATATCAACCACCATGATTTTAACCGATTTTACGCTATAATTAGTGACCTCTGAGTCAGTTTGAGTCGTGGAGCCACCGGCGCTTGTACTGGGTTTTTCCATATAAACGTTGCCCCAAATAGTGGCCCCATGGGCCTTTCCAAATAAACACCCATGGGCGGGTATTAAGATAAAATATCTTGTCCTGGAAAAGATAAAAAATATGATGAAAATGGGTTTAAACCTCAAAAATTCGGCTAGAACCATGAGTTTCAGTATAGAAATAATTATTAGTTTTTGTCGAAAAAACAGTGCAAAAATCAAATCACAGAAAGACGACGCTCAGCCAGAAAGCAGTTGCCAGTTCCAAACACACAGTGCTTTCCAAACAGCCCCGGGCGTTTATTTAGATTAGAATTGAAGTTGTGAAAAGTGCCAAAACTATGTAAATTCACGCCCATGGGCTTATTTACGGAAAAACCCGGTATCTTCAGGTCGGGGAAGGTCCCTAAGCTGACTCGTGGGAGGTGAGTAGATTGAGGCCAATGTAGTCAGATGTCCCTTGAACCGCAATCATGCTGCGTCCTTAGGTCTTTTGAATGGTAATTTGCGTTTGAACAGTTGCCTCATCACTATAGTACGAACAACACCTGAAAAACCCAATACCCAATCGCAATACCTGAGACCCCGATACTCAATACTTGCATAGCTGGGCCAAAATTTCAATTTCAGGTACATTCTAGTGGTGTACGCAGGATTTTTCCCAGAGGGTTTTACATTTTGAAGAGGCCTGGTTTCGAAATTTTTATTTTAGATAAGAACAGAGAAATTAATTAATGGTGACAATACTTAGAAAAGTGGACACTGTAAGAAATTCCTTAGTTGATTTAACGCGAACTAGTAGTGGGTATTGGGGGCGAAAACCCGAATACCTAGAAAGCACCAGTGTTGTGCCGGTTGAATTTAGTTAGTTATTTACTAAGTAAAAACATTAGTTAGTTAGTTAGTTACTAACTTTTACTAACTAAACTCAGATTTCGCTTAACTAAACTCAACTCAAACTAAACTCATTTTCAGGAAATTACTAAGTAAAAAATCGAGTTACTTAGTTATGAGTTTAGTAACATTCAGTTTAGTTACAATGTTTAAAAGATAGGTGCTTCGGCCACAGGTATCTAGTTGCTAGTGTAAATTCTCAAAAAGTCTGGGGTCTCATTCGGGTTCTGTTTGATAGAGAGGTCTTTCGCAAGGAGGGCACGAGGTTTCACTTGTTTTAATCACAGATGCTTGTGACAAAAACAGAATACTGCTTGTCATTCATAATGGTTTATGTATACTGTACGCATATGTAGAGCTCATCCACTTAAGGGGTTGTGAGGTACGGTTGGATGATATCGGGTTTTTGCGATGCATATGATATTGCATATGAATATATGCATGCAATCTCTAGTGCATATTGATATTGCATATATCATATGCATGCAAAAATGAGATATGTGCATATTTTTTGCATATTTGCATATTTCATCAAGCCTGCCTCAAATCGATAACTGGATGTTTTCCAAGCATTTTCGAGTTTGATTGGAATGTTTATGCGATCTTCGGCATTTATTAGGCATACCTATTTTACAGATACAGACCTCATCTGGAAAAACAAGAGGGAAAACACAGTTTGGCATGAAAGACCAGCTCATTTCATAATTTTTAGATAAAAAACGGTTTGTTTGTTTGCTTGTTTATGAGTTCCACTGTCCTTTCGGACACGGTTAACATTACAGATTTTTGGCTAAATTACTGTTTGTATGTTCAAATTTATTCTATCTAATTTGGTATAACTAGCTGTTTGTAGTCCTGTCCTACTTTTACAAAGTAATTTTTTATTTTTTATTTGATGAAAAATTAGCAAAAACGTGGTGACTATCCTAAACACCGAAATCCAGTCTGTTTGGCTATTTTGGGATGTTCATTGTGTCACCTTAGTTTGAACAATTGTGCTGAAAGCTCCAGATATTCATCCAGCTGTGAGTTGCCTGCAGAAATTCGCAAAAACTAACTCTTTCATTTTTTTCAGCTCAAATCCAGAAATCGACCAATCCAAAATAGCTCTCTGGAAATTTTTTACTTTTTGGAGGAGTACTTTATGATTTTCCCCGCGCCAAATAGATAAAACAACTACAGTGTTGTCCAAAACAGACCGCCTGGCCATTTTTCGAGTTTTCCGAATAATTTCAAATGGCCGCCATTTTGTCAATTTTCAACCGAGTCAAAATATTTTTGGCATGATTATTATTATTTGTTACAAGTTTGTTTTGGCAAAGTCCTAGCGTGCTAGCCTTCTGTAGCCTGGAGTTATGCCCTTCCAAAATGAACTGACCTCAATTTTCAGACGTGAGATATTTACGCATGCTCAAAATTGACGTCTGAAAATTCGGGTCCATTGCTTTCGGAAGGGCATAACTCGAGGCTATAGAAGGCTAGCTGGCTAGAACTTGGCCAAAAGAAACTCTTAACAAATAATAATAATCGTGCCAAAAATCTTTTCATTCGGTTGAAAATTGACAGAATGGCGGCCATTTGAAATTATTCAGAAAACTTGAAAAAAGATCAAGCGGTCTTTTCTTATGGCTAGCACTGCATTTGAATCGTTTACAGTTCTTCAGAACATAAGCATGCAGCACGAAAAGTCAGCGACGCCTTTGACAAAAAATATGCAAACTAAAAATATGCAAAATTTTGATATTCGGGTCAATTTGCATATGACTATTGCATATTGGAATTTTGCATGCATATGATATTGCATATGCATATATGCATGCCGAAAACCATGCATATATGCATTGTTTGATATTGCATATTGCATATATGCGTCCAACCGTATTGTGAGGATTAAGCCAGGTCGGAGGGATTGAGCCCAAACGGAGGGAGGATTGAGTGATCGCAAAGAAACTGCTAATGTGTGCTCAGGCACATCTAACAGTCGCTGTTTTACAAGCAATAATTGTAATAAAATTTAAAAAATTGGGACGAAAATCGCCCTCCAGAAAAATCGGATGGGAAGTCCTCTTGAGGTTCCGATCTGGAGGTTGCCCTTTGCTTGGGGCAACCTTCGAAACCGCCCTGTTACTGTACATTACATGTACTGTATGAGGTACCATACATGTAACAGGTCATCCGTTGAAGGGGTTGGGGGTCTGGCGCCGGCCGGGGCTGTCTGAGCCCAAATTTTGGGAGGGAGTTGGGCACTAAAAAACGCTCAAAAATCGAAAAAATCGTATTTTTTCAGTTAAAACTCGTCAAAAATCGCTAATTTGGGCTGAAATGCAGCTAAAAAAGTGCTGTTTTACGGGCGATTTTGGCAATTTTTGTGTCCGAAATTGCAAAAAAATCGCAAAAATTTGCTCAAAAAATTACTTGCCAGAAAATCGGAAGGGGGTCGGAAAAATCGTCTCGGCCGGGGGATGTCCCCATCCGTGAGGTTTTGGCCTAAGTCGGGTGGGGGCAGACCCCCAGATACTGTTGGCAAGTCCGACTTGAACCTGGACTTATTAATAGGTTTTTAACCTGAAATCTGTGGACTTGAACCTGAACCTGAACCTATTTCATTTCAGCCGGACTTGAACCTGTTTCGTTTTTCTGGACTCACTCAATAGGTTCAAAATTTGAGCGAAAATTTAGGCAAAATTTGTCAAATTTTCGGTCGGATTGCACAACATTTTCATGGTTTCTTGTTTTTACACCTATTTTTCAAACTGAATATGCGAGAAAACGAAACCACTGCCCCATAAAATGTGGTTTTCGTCTTTCATTACTAGAAGACAGGCTTATATAGCTCAGAAAAGTTGCGAGCAGTGCAAAATTTCAACAATTCTTGAAACTATCAGTGGACTTGAACCTGAACCTATTGTCCAGGTTTTTTAGATGATGGACTTGAACCTGGACTTGAACCTGAAATTTCGATGTTGGACTTGACTTGAACCTGAACTTATTTTTTTAACCCTGGACTTTCCAACAGTACCCCCAGACCAGTGTTGTGCCGGTTGAATTTAGTTAGTTATTTACTAAGTAAAATCATTAGTTAGTTAGTTAGTTACTAACTTTTACAAACTAAACTCAGATTTCGCTTAACTAAACTCAACTCAAACTAAACTCATTTTCAGGAAATTACTAAGTAAAAAATCGAGTTACTTAGTTATGAGTTTAGTAACATTCAGTTTAGTTATAGTATAGTGTTAGGATAGACGCTTTGGCCATAGATATCTAGTTTGGAGCCTAACTTCTCAAAAATTCTGGGGTCTCGTTCAGGTTCTATTCGATTCTGGGGTCTCTCACAAAGAGGGCACGAGGTCTCACTGGTGGTAAACGCCAATGCTTGTGCGTAAAAACTTCTTGGCATTTGCAATGAGGCCCTCGCATGACAGGACCGAATGTTATGAGTTTTCGTGCTGGGACCCTAACCGGGAAGACTTGTTATCGGTAAGAAGTGCGCCAAATTCAAATCACTCAAGTACTGGCACCTACTACTGAACCTAAATCGTCTTCAGCCTCCAGGCCACCTCTGCCATTTGCTCCCTTCCAGATCGTACCAGAACCACTTCGATCATCCAGCCCGCCACTCACGATTCGCATCTCATCCATCTTCGCCGAAGTACTATCCCGAGAATCGGCCGATTCAGAGTGGAAGAAGGTGAAGCTGCCGATTTTCCTTCATCTTACCATTGTTTTAAGTCTTCTAGCTTCCATATTGCTTCAATATGCTCTCTCCTTCCAGACACACCACTTCCATCCACTTCAAATCGCCCCGCCGAAGTACTATCCCGAGAATCGGCCGATTTGGAGTGGAAGAAGGTGAAGCTGCCGATTTTCCTTCATCTTACCATTGTTTTAAGTCTTCTAGCTTCCATACTGCTTCGATGTGCTCTCTCCTTCCAGACACAACACTTCGATCCACTTCAAATCGCCCCGCCGAAGTACTATCCCGAGAATCGGCCGATTCAGAGTGGAAGAAGGTGAAACTGCTGATTTTCCTTCATTGTACCATTGTTTTAAGACTTGTAGCTTCTGTACTCTCATATCCAAACTTTTCTTTAAGATACCTTTAATTTAACTATAAAAACGCCTATGTTAGGAAGCAGTGTTACAAAGTTATAAAATTTGCATCAAATATGCTTACTGCAGTATCCTATCCAATTGGGACCATCATATTCGGACTTAGCTAAACGAGAGCTTTTGATTGAGTACCTACATGCCTATGTTACGACGCAGCGTTAAAAAGTTAGAAAATTAGCATAAAAAATTTGCATATTCAAAATGACAATATGCAAATTTTTGCATATTTTAACGCTGCGTCGTAACATAGGCATGTAGCTACTCAATCAAAAGCTCTCGTTTAGCTAAATCTGAATATGATGGTCCCGATTGGATAGGATGCTGCAGTAAGCATATTTGATGCAAATTTTCTAACTTTTTAACGCTGCCTCCTAACATTGGCGTTATTGTACTTAAACGAAAGCTCTCCTTTAGCCAAGATTGAATATAATGGTCCCGATTGGATAGGATGCTGCAGCAAGCATATTTGATGCAAATTTTGTAACTTTTTAACGCTCCTTCCTAACATTGTACAATTATTGTACAATAACGCCAATGTTAGGAGGCAGCGTTAAAAAGTTAGAAAAGTTCCATAAAATTTGCATATTACAGCATCCGATCCAGTCGGGACCATCATAATCCATCTTGGCTAAAGGAGAACTTTCGTTTATGTACAATAACGCCAATGTTAGGAGGCAGCATTAAAAAGTTAGAAAATTTGCATAAAATTTGCATATTACAGCATTCGATCCAATCGGGAAAATCACAATCAGTCTTGGCTAAAGGAGAGCTTTCGTTTACGTACAATAACACCAATGTTAGGAGGCAGCGTTAAAAAGTTATAAAATTTGCATCAAATATGCTTACTGCAGCATCCTATCCAATCGGGACCATCATATTCGGACTTAGCTAAACGAGAGCTTTTGATTGAGTACCTACATGCCTATGTTACGACGCAGCGTTAAAATATGCAAAAATTTGCATATTGTCATTTTGAATATGCAAATTTTTTATGCTAATTTTCTAACTTTTTAACGCTGCGTCGTAACATAGGCATGTAGGTACTCAATCAAAAGCTCTCGTTTAGCTAAGTCCGAATATGATGGTCCCGATTGGATAGGATGCTGCAGTAAGCATATCTGATGCAAATTTTATAACTTTGTAACACTGCTTCCTAACATAGCCGTTTTTATAGTTATATTAAAGGTATCTTAAAGAAAAGTCCGGATATGAGAGTACAGAAGCTACAAGACTTAAAACAATGGTAAGATGAAGGAAAATCGGCAGCTTCACCTTCTTCCACTCTGAATCGGCCGATTCTCGGGATAGTGCTTCGGCGGGGCGATTTGAAGTGGATGGAAGTGGTGTGCCTGGACTGGAAGGAGAGAGCATATCGAAGCAGTATGGAAGCTAGAAGACTTAAACAATGGTAAGATGAAGGAAAATCGGCAGCTTCACCTTCTTCCACTCCAAATCGGCCGATTCTCGGGACAGTACTTCGGCGGGGCGATTTGAAGTGGATGGAAGTGGTGTGTCTGGAAGGAGAGAGCATATCGAAGCAGTATGGAAGCTAGAAGACTTAAAAAAATGGTAAGATGAAGGAAAATCGGCAGCTTCACCTTCCTCCACTCCAAATCGGCCGATTCTCGGGATAGTACTTCGGCGGGGCGATTTCAAGTGGATGGAAGTGGTGTGTCTGGAAGGAGAGAGCATATCGAAGCAGTATGGAAGCTAGAAGACTTGAAAAAATGGTAAGATGAAGGAAAATCGGCAGCTTCACCTTCTTCCACTCCAAATCGGCCGATTCTCGGGACAGTACTTCGGCGGGGCGATTTGAAGTGGATGGAAGTGGTGTGTCTGGAAGGAGAGAGCATATCGAAGCAGTATGGAAGCTAGAAGACTTAAAAAAATGGTAAGATGAAGGAAAATCGGCAGCTTCACCTTCTTCCACTCCAAATCGGCCGATTCTCGGGATAGTACTTCGGCGGGGCGATTTGAAGTGGATGGAAGTGGTGTGTCTGGAAGGAGAGAGCATATCGAAGCAGTATGGAAGCTAGAAGACTTAAAAAAATGGTAAGATGAAGGAAAATCGGCAGCTTCACCTTCTTCCACTCCGAATCGGCCGATTCTCGGGATAGTGCTTCGGCGGGGCGATTTGAAGTGGATGGAAGTGGTGTGTCTGGAAGGGAGAGCAAATCGAAGCAATATGGAAGCTAGAAGACTTAAACAATGGTAAGATGAAGGAAAATCGGCAGCTTCACCTTCTTCCACTCCAAATCGGCCGATTCTCGGGATAGTACTTCGGCGGGGCGATTTCAAGTGGATGGAAGTGGTGTGTCTGGAAGGAGAGAGCATATCGAAGCAGTATGGAAGCTAGAAGACTTAAAAAAATGGTAAGATGAAGGAAAATCGGCAGCTTCACCTTCTTCCACTCCAAATCGGCCGATTCTCGGGACAGTACTTCGGCGGGGCGATTTGAAGTGGATGGAAGTGGTGTGTCTGGAAGGAGAGAGCATATCGAAGCAGTATGGAAGCTAGAAGACTTAAAAAAATGGTAAGATGAAGGAAAATCGGCAGCTTCACCTTCTTCCACTCCGAATCGGCCGATTCTCGGGATAGTGCTTCGGCGAAGCGATTTGAAGTGGATGGAAGTGGTGTGTCTGGAAGGGAGAGCAAATCGAAGCAATATGGAAGCTAGAAGACTTAAACAATGGTAAGATGAAGGAAAATCGGCAGCTTCACCTTCTTCCACTCCAAATCGGCCGATTCTCGGGATAGTACTTCGGCGGGGCGATTTCAAGTGGATGGAAGTGGTGTGTCTGGAAGGAGAGAGCATATCGAAGCAGTATGGAAGCTAGAAGACTTAAAAAAATGGTAAGATGAAGGAAAATCGGCAGCTTCACCTTCTTCCACTCCAAATCGGCCGATTCTCGGGACAGTACTTCGGCGGGGCGATTTGAAGTGGATGGAAGTGGTGTGTCTGGAAGGAGAGAGCATATCGAAGCAGTATGGAAGCTAGAAGACTTAAAAAAATGGTAAGATGAAGGAAAATCGGCAGCTTCACCTTCTTCCACTCCGAATCGGCCGATTCTCGGGATAGTACTTCGGCGAAGATCGATGACGTGCGAATCGTGAGTGGCGGGCTGGATGATCGAAGTGGTTCTGGTACGATCTGGAAGGGAGCAAATGGCAGAGGTGGCCTGGAGGCTGAAGACGATTTAGGTTTAGTAGAAGGTGCCAGTACTTGAGTGATTTGAATTTGGCGCACTTCTTACCGATAACAAGTCTTCCCGGTTAGGGTCCCAGCACGAAAACTCATAACATTCGGTCCTGTCATGCGAGGGCCTCATTGTTTATGTACACTGAAGAAAGAAGAAGAAGAAGAAATGTTTATTGTTAGCAAATGAAATATACGCCCAACAAACCGGACTGCAAGCAAACACAGAGCGGGCTGGGCCGCTAAACGGCTACCAATGCCCTACCCTTCAAATGAGGTGTTAAGTCGTAATCGTCTAGAGCTTTACGAAAGCTGCGTGCGGACCTACTTTCTACTATGCCATTAGTAGGGACCGGCACGCGAAAATTCAAAATGCTCCTAGGCGAAATTGGGCTTCAGAATTGAAAAGAGCACACTTTATGCAGTCTAACAAAACAAACCGGAACGGAATTGGTTGGATAATAAGCGAGTTATGACCGTTTAACTGCGTCACCCAGCGTGCCACCTTTTCTTCCTAGAAAGTTGACCGCCGCGTGCATACCGATATGACCGATGTACTTTATCAGACTGTCACTCGTAAACCCCTGCGCCGATTTTGATGGGACCGGTGTCATTCTAATCGCAATGCGATTTTCTTTTACATTTTTTATACACCAAAACTGTAGGACTGCGTCTACCACCTTTATATACCGAACAAACACCTTGGTAGCTCGAACTAGAACCGAATAGTAGAGAACTATTCCTGTGTTTTCCTGGTACATTTGTATATGTAACAGCGAGGCTGGGGTTCTGCTCCCCTCCCACCGACTTGGGCCAACCCCCCCCCGATAGGGGAGCACCCCCACCAAAACGATCTTTTCCACTCTCCCTCTCCTATGTTTCTGGCACAATTTTTTTACAGTTTCAGACAATACACTTACAGTTTCAGACAAGCATACATGTAACAGAGGGGGTCTGGGGGGTCTGCCCCTTACCCGACTGAGGCCAGACCCCCCCGGATGGGGAATTTCTTTAGTGAGAAATTCCGGATCAGGTGTAGCGCGGGGGGAATCAGGAACCGATCCCAAACAAAAATTAATATTTTTAATGATTATAATTAATTATAAATTAACATAATTTATCGATAAATATCGATTATCGATTATTTTTGGAAAAATTCCAAAATCGCCCAAAATGGTCGTGTTGTATATCATTTGAAAGCCCTTCGCCTGGCGAGTATAATGATCACTACGTCAACATAGGGCAAGCCCCGGGGGCCTGTTTTACCAAATATATGAGTACCCCTAGAGACGCATCAGTATAGGCAGGCTCCGGAGGGCCTGTTTTCATACATGGGCCGGGGCTGTGGGGGTATACCCCTCGCCGGCCAATACCCCCTCGGCCGGCCATACCCCCTCCCCACTCCCCCCTCCCAGACAGAGAAAATTTTCGCTTATTTAAGTCAAAATAGGCATTTTTTGGCCTTTTTTGGACCCCCCCCCCCCCGAGGTCTCCATACCCCCTCCGAATTTTTCCGGCCCATGTATGCCTGTTCTCCAAATATAAAAATACCCCTGGAGGGACGCATCAGTATAGGCACGCTCCGGAGGGCCTGTTTTCCAAATATAAAAAGACCCCTAGGGGACGCATCAGTATAGGGCACGCTCCGGAGGGCCTGTTTTAAAAACATAAAAATACCCCTAGGGGACGCATCGGTATTGGGCACGCTCCCGGAGGGCCTGTTTTCCAAATATAAAAATACTCTAGATACGCATCAGTACAGGGCACGCTCCTGAGGGCTTGTTTTCCAAATATAAAAATACCACTAGGGGTATGCATCAGTATAGGGCACGTTCCGGAGTCGTATAGTCATAAGAAAGTTAATTAATTAATATCTAGTCCATTTCTGACCTTCCCTGATTCCCCCCCCCCCCAGCTACACCTAACCCTATCCGACTTTCGTTCGTTACTGGATTACCTTCCGTGCCTGTTTGCGTTGGAATATGCAACTCAAATTTGGGCAAAACATATCTTTAACACTTATGAATAAACGCTGAAAATTTGAAGGAATTCCACTGACATATAAATGAAAACGAATTATATGAAGTTAACTCGAATTAGTTACTGGTTTTTTCCGCTTTTGTACCATATTTATTGACTACACGCGTTAAGCCTGAGCAGGATTCACCTTATATTGATTAGCAGAGACGCAAAACTACTAAAGGATTGTAAAGAAGCAAAATAAAAACCATTGGCTTTGGGCTGCTCAGGATCCCCAGTACGTTCGTATTCGATACCCCCTAATTTTAACGACCTCATCGACTTTAACCCAATTTCCGGGATCTTTTACGAACCTAGGACGCCAAATCTGAGTGATTTTAGTAAGAGCAACACCTAAACTAAAATTTAAGCGGGCGCACCTTTTTTATTTGTTCTTTGTTTAAGAGCAAACTTTCGTTTTCTGAAAAAATACCGATTCTGCCTATGCAACCATGTAAAATTTCAATCTGATTTCCGGGATCTTTGGCTGCATCGATGCCGAAAAAGAATGGCTCAAACGAAAGATGATCAATGCCTCTTTAATACCGTCGGGCGCACCTTTTGAGATCATAAACTTTTTTTTACACTGACGCTGTTTTTCCGCTTATTTTAGCCAAAAACAACCGCAGCTTAGCGTATACCAAGGCGATTTGGGTGAATAGTTATGTTAAAATAATCAAGATAAATAACCATAAAAAAGAACACGCTTTTCTAGCCGCATTTTTTAAAAAAAGATGATTTTGACCGCCGCGACACCAATGTGGTGAAAACGCGCGAAGAAAATTAGGCACGCGGCGCGGCGCAAAATTGGCCGCCGTTGCCGGTCCCTACCATTAGGTAAACTATTCCAGATTCAAATAACTCTCACAGCAAAGAAGTGTTTTCGCAAATCCAATCTGGCTTTAGGCATGTACAATTTGTACATGTGACCTCGGGTAGACGTATAATGAGCATAAGCAAAAAAGGCCTCAGCAGGAACATCCACCAATCCATGTAAAATTTTATATACCATGACAAGGTCTATAACAATGTGTCGCTTCTCTAACGACTCAAGTTTTAGAACAGATAAACGTTCAGCGTATGGAAGAGACTCGAGACCGGGGACACGTCTGGTAAACAATCTTTGAACTCGTTCCAACAAGTCAATATCTTTCAAGAGATAAGGGTTCCAAACTTCACTAGCATACTCAAGCTTTGGACGGACAAATGTTTTAAATAATTTCACCAAAAATGAATTTGTCCGGTTTCAAACGACCGGAAAATTAAGTTAACCAACTGAAATCCTTTTAAAGCAATTTGCTGACAATGTTTGGAGAATTTCAGATCATCAGAAATCAAGACGCCCAGATCAGATATGACATGTACAACCTCCAAATTTGCACCATTGGCCGTATATGGTGTGTCTACATTGCCATGACCAAAATGTAACACCGCACATTTATGGATAGCAATAGAAAGCTGCATTCTATCTGCCCAAGCCATTACTCGTTCAAGATCGTTCTGCAATACATGATTGATTTGAAATTTTGGAACCGCAAAATAGATCTTTGTATCATCTGCATAGAGAACCAGGTTTGCCTGAGACAAAACCGACTCGACGTCATCTATGTAGACCAGAAACAGTAGGGGACCTAATTTGCTACCCTGAGGTACACCTGCTACCCTGAGGTACGTATGCACTGTATGCATACGTAACGTACCTACGTACGTACAGGTCATCCGCCAAATGGGGTTGTGAGGTTTGTGTTCGGTCAGGAGATTGAGGCCAAATCGGGGACGGTTGAGTACTAAAAATCGCAAAAGAACTGCTAATACGGGCTCAGACACAGCTATAATTGTAAAAAAATAAAAAAATTGGCCCAAAAATTGCGCTCCAGAAAAATCGGAGGGAGAAAGTCCTCCTGAGCTTCCAATCTGGAGATTGGCCTTTGCTGATGTGGGGCAACCCTCGAAACCGCCGTGTTACTGTATAGTGCATGCACGACTGTATAAAGTCTACCAATCTCCACCCTCTTTCCCAATCCAATGAATAGGAAAATGGTTTTATACTGTAGTATCATAGTTCATCCGCCTAAGGGGTTGTGGGGATTGAGCCAGGTCTGATGGATTGAGCCCAAACGGAGGGAGGACTGAGTACTAAAAATCGCAAAGAAACTGCTAATGTGGGCTCAGGCGCTGCTAAAAGTCGCTGTTTTACAAGCAATTTTCCTGCCAATAATTGTAAAAAGAATTTAAAAAATTGACCCAAAAATTGCCCTAGAGAAAAATCGGGTGGGAAGTCCTCTTGAGGTTCCGATCTGGAGGTTGCCCTTTGCTTGGCTTTTCAGACCTTCTAAACCGCTCTGTTACTGTACGTACTACTGTATGAGGTAGTGATGTAAAATTATGGAATTTGAATTTCAATTCAATTACAATTAAATTATGTGCTCTGTTTTTAATTTCAATTCAATTAAATTAAATTATTTGAAATAGTTTTTCATTATTTTCAATTACAATTATATTTTCAATTAAATTATGGAACGTCGGAAAATTTCAATTATGCAATTTTTTTCAATTATTTTTTCAATTTTTTGAAATTTATTATAATTTTGCTGTTAAAAGACAGTGACAGTGACTCAGAACTTAGAAAAATGTCCATGTAAAAGCTTAGACACACCTGGTTAGCCTGCTGTCCAACCAGGCGAGAAAATTTTAAATTGTTGCCTTTTAAAAACGCATAAAATGGCATTCTGGGGGAAATTTACAGTTAGTTCATTATTACTATATATCAGTGCACAATCTAAAGGTTTCCAGCATTTTTGAGCAACATCACTTCCTAGGTACCTTTGCGAAAAAAGGGGTGTCAGTCAACCCACCATGTACATCCAAAAATCACTGTTTTGGCTTTTATGAACTACGAAATAAAAAGCAGATCATAAAATATTACAAAACATAGTGAGGTTAGGTTAGTATAAAGAGGTGACAAACCCTAAATACATTTTTGTATGGAGTCATTAGCGCCTCTAATACTCACGCATTTCCTTACATTCACCACAGGAAATAATTGAAAATATAATTGAAATTCCAGGCGAATTTCAATTAAATTACAATTAAATTATGGCACAACTTCTGAATTTCAATTAAATTAAATTAATTGAATTGAAATTAAAAAGGGCCAATTATGCGAATTTCAATTACAATTAAATTAATTTTTTACATCACTAGTATGAGGTGCCTATGTGCATCCACCCACTTTCCCAATGACTGACAACAAAGCGCCTAAAATTGGATAAATGATAAGGTCTAAAACTATTTGTTTTGTCTTCACATTTCTATACTTTCATTGTTCCTATCCTGACATGTAGCTTTTTGATAAACTAACGGTCATATTTCGAAATTTTTGTAGAAAATAATGAGAAGTACTGTTATTTTTAAATATTCTGAACCTAATGAGGTCTACAGAGCTAAAACTAATCGGTCTACATGCATTAATGGCTTTTTTGTACTAGTTTATTTTAACTAAACTCATAACTAAGTAACTCGATAATTTTTGGCTAACTTACTAAACTCGGAGAGCCAATTTAGTTACTAACTTTTACTTACTAAATTCAAATTTGAAAAGTTGTAACTAACTTTTACTAACTAAATTCAGAAAATTTTCGTTCAGCACAACACTGCCCCAGACCCCCTGTTGCATGTATGTGAGGTACCTACTGTATGTACATCCACCCACTTTTCCAATGAGTGACAATAAACGCCTAAACTTAGATAAATGATAAGGTCCAAAACTATTTGTTTTGTCTTCATATTTCTTTATTTGCATTGTTCCTGTCCTGATATGCAGCTTTTTGATAAACTAAATGGTCATACAATGTATTTCGAAATTTTTGTAGAAAATAATGAGAAATACTGTTATTTTGTGAATATTCTGAACCTAACAAGTCTACAGAGCTAATATTAATCGGTTTAAATGCATTAATGGCCTTATTTCTACTAGTTTATTTTAACTAAACTCATGACTAAGTAACTCGATAATTTTTGGCTAACTTACTAAACTCGGAGAGCCAATTTAGTTACTAACTTTTACTTACTAAATTCAAATTTGAAAAGTTGTAACTAACTTTTACTAACTAAATTCAGAAAATTTTCGTTCAGCACAACACTGCCCCAGACCCCCTGTTGCATGTATGTGAGGTACCTACTGTATGTACATCCACCCACTTTTCCAATGAGTGACAATAAACGCCTAAACTTAGATAAATGATAAGGTCCAAAACTATTTGTTTTGTCTTCATATTTCTTTATTTGCATTGTTCCTGTCCTGATATGCAGCTTTTTGATAAACTAAATGGTCATACAATGTATTTCGAAATTTTTGTAGAAAATAATGAGAAATACTGTTATTTTGTGAATATTCTGAACCTAACAAGTCTACAGAGCTAATATTAATCGGTTTAAATGCATTAATGGCCTTATTTCTACTAGTTTATTTTAACTAAACTCATGACTAAGTAACTCGATAATTTTTGGCTAACTTACTAAACTCGGAGAGCGAATTTAGTTACTAACTTTTACTTACTAAATTCAAATTTGAAAAGCTGTAACTAACTTTTACTAACTAAACTCAGAAAATTTTCGTTCGGCACAGCACTGGTTCGCACTCTACTCATCACTAACGATCTGGTAGACTTTAGAATGTACAAGGAACGACGTATTTTGCAAGATTCGCGGTCAACCCGTGTGTACTTGTCCGGAAGGCCAGCGACGCATGTTTTGTGATAAAACACCCCATCCCAATTGTCAGTGTGCGAGTTAAGGTACCATTGTGATTCTGTACCAGAAGCAATTAACATGCATTTTGCGAGAAAGTCAACTTAGGAAGGTCAAGCAACTTTTTTTCCCGGATCCGGCTGGTGTCGAAATATGTGAAAATAGATACCAAACGAACACCAACGGTGCATGTTCGAACATCGGGGACCCCCTAGAACCTGAGCTGTACCCCCTCAAAGTTGGGTCACCAGCCACTTTTTGACCAATTTTTTTGTGTCTGACAGTCTCAATTCAAACGATCACCATTCTCTCATTTCTCTAGATACAGAATTGGTCTGCACATGGTTCGATAGCTCTAAGGGTGCCCTTTCTAGCGCTCTACCCCCAGGCTTCCGGAACGTACCCGGTTAGCGAGATATTCTCGAAAAACTAAAAAATTTTCGAAAAACACTGCCTGATTTTTTCCGAAAAATCGTTATAACTTCTGCCAGATATGCGTCGTCCGTTAGATATTTTAGATAATGATACAACACTAAAGGCCAAACAAAATTAACATATTTCGGATCCAAATTGTGGTTGGTGGGGGGGGGTGTTTTGCGATTTGAAGACTGTCGAAAAAAATTTTTTTGCTCAGAATCAAAAACAAACCAGTCAGTCTGATGCAGGTTGACCCGCTGATTCCGAATATGCACTCGGATCGGCTGGATTCCTTCTGCTTCGGGAGTTATTGACCTCCAAATTCTTGACAGACAATGTCTCTCGAGTGGCACTCCTCATTAGCATGGTTAAAAAGCGTGCTGCAAAGCAGTTTTTCTTATGCCGTTTTTGCTGCTGATGCCGAAAATAACTATATTTTCTCTCTGCGATGGCGACTTTGGAAGATATGGCCATTTTAAGAATTTGCAAGGAAAATGTCTGATCTTTGCATGCCATAGCAGTTTGAAAGGTGACTCAGTTCAGACATGTGTAGGACACAGACCCATGCAATTTGCTTCATCTAATGCAGTTTTTCGCGCTGATTCTGAAAATGAAAGCCGTTTTTCAATATGCCCGCCTCCACATGAGTTATTGCCTGCTGGTGCCCTGTCATTTACGTCAAAATTGTCTGATCAAGGAAATGCATGAAATGGCTCCTATTAGATGTAGTTTTCTTCGTTGATTCAGAATATGACGCGATTTTTGCGGTACAACCACTCGCTCGTGAGTTATAGCCTTCTAAAGTTTTATCAACATCCATGGTTTCTGGAGGGGTCATCTTGAAATAGACAATCATTGTTCCTGCACTTTTAACGGGAATCATGTATCAGTAAATAGTCTATCTGACCTATTTTGAGCCGCTCATTTCAAAAATTACCCTAGTTTTACCATAGAAGTACCCAATTTTCTGATACAACCCTCCACAGTTACGACACAACAATATGACTGAATCATAAAAACCAGAGCCTGAAGAAGAGAGGTAAGGTCATTTTTGAAATCAGCGTCTCAAAATAGGTCAGGTACACTACTTACTGATACATAATTCCCGTTAAAAGTGCAGGAACAATGATTGTCTATTTCAAGATGACCCCTCCAGAAACCATGGATGTTGATAAAACTTTAGAAGGCTATAACTCACGAGCGAGTGGTTGTACCGCAAAAATAGCGTCATATTCTGAATCAACGAAGAAAACTACATCTAATAGGAGCCATTTCATGCATTTCCTTGATCAGTCAATTATGACGTAAATGACAGGGCACCAGCAGGCAATAACTCATGTGGGGGCGGGCATATTGAAAAACGGCTTTCATTTTCAGAATCAGCGCGAAAAACTGCATTAGATGAAGCAAATTGCATGGGTCTGTGTCCTACACATATCTGAACTGAGTCACCTTTCAAACTGCTATGGCATGCAAAGTTTAGACATTTTCCTTGCAAATTCTTAAAATGGCCATATCTTCCAAAATCGCCATCGCAGAGAGAAAATATAGTTATTTTCGGCATCAGCAGCAAAAACGGCATAAGAAAAACTGCTTTGCAGCACGCTTTTTACTCATGCTAATGAGGAGTGCCACTCGAGAGATATTGTCTGTCAAGAATTTGGAGGTCAATAACTCCAGAACCAGAAGGAATCCAGCCGATCCGAGTCCATATTCGGAATCAGCGGGTCAACCTGCATCAGACTGACTGGTTTGTTTTTGATTCTGAGCAAAAAAAATTTTTTCGACAGTCTTCAAATCGCAAAACACCCCCCCCCCCACCAACCACAATTTGGATCCGAAATATGTTAATTTTGTTTGGCCTTTAGTGTTGTATCATTATCTAAAATATCTAACGGACGACGCATATCTGGCAGAAGTTATAACGATTTTTCGGAAAAAAATCAGGCAGTGTTTTTCGGAAATTTTTTAGTTTTTCGAGAATATCTCGCTAACCGGGTACGTTCCGGAAGCCTGGGGTAGAGCGCTAGAAAGGGCACCCTTAGAGCTATCGAACCATGTGCAGACCAATTCTGTACCTAGAGAAATGAGAGAATGGTGATCGTTTGAGTTGAGACTGTCAGACACAAAAAAATTGGTCAAAAAGTGGCTGGTGACCCAACTTTGAGGGGGTACAGCTCAGGTTCTAGGGGGTCCGCGATGTTCGAACATGCACCGTTGGTGTTCGTTTGGTATCTATTTTGACATATTTCGACACCAGCCGGATCGGGGGAAAAAAGTTGCTTGACCTCGTTCCCTTATAGCTAAGTTGACTTTCTCGCAAAATGCATGTTAAATGCAGCGTCTGAACACAACAGTTTTATGTATGCATAATTACAAGTAATTGGACGATCACATACAAACTGTATATGTGGTAAGACAAATTAATCTTAAATTTGCGTTTTGTTTCGCACTGTGCAAACAAACGCTGCTTTGTTTAATGTCAGAACAATAGAAAAATATCTTTGACAAAATCTATCATTGCAGTCGTGTTGATCGCTACCCGGCGCCGGATGTGTCGAAGTACGCTTCTGCTTCTGCAATGAAATTGAATCAGTCCACACACACGCACACCACTCTTCCTAAATACCCTATTTTTGCTAAATTCCTGAATCCCCAATTTAACATACCCAAAATTGCTAATATCGCCTTGAAAACTGAGTAAACCAACTATGGTTTAGTAAATTGCAGTCAGAACCTATCTACATCTTGCTCACTTATTTCTCACGAATACATAGCTGGTGTGTGGATGTCACCGTTCGATTTATTTCGTTGTCTTCTACCTAGACCTAGTTCCTAACCAAATTTTAGTTAGTAGTTAGTGGTTAGTAATCCAAGCTTTCAGGCTTTTCAGTTTGTAGTTAGTGGTTAGTAGTCAATTCAGCCAGCGATCCGAGTTTGTAGTTAGTGGTTAGTAGTCAATTTGTAGTCCATGGGGGCTGTGCAGAATTGACGATATCGGTTTATGGAGAGGGGTTTTTGGTACCAAAAAACAATAAAAATCGCAAAAAATCGCTTATTTGCGCTCAAATACAAAAATGCATTGATTTTTACAGGCGATTTTAGAAATTTTCGTGTTTGAAATTCTAAAAAATCGAAAAAAATTGCTCGAAAAATTACTTGCCAGAAAGAGAAGAGGGGGGGCCGAAAAAATCGTCTCGGGGGTTCCCGATTGAAGGGTATGGCTCTTTCGTGAGGGGCAAACCGTCCTCTGTTACATGTATGGTGGTGGACAATCTAACCTTAATCATTGGATGATCTAAAAGTTGTCATTTATGTATGCACTTATATAATTACAGTACAACTACTAAACTAAAGTTGATGATCAATGAACTAAGATGCTAAGCAATGCTTGTAATTTCTGTGATTAATGGAAAGTTTTCGCGGTTTTTCTAAAATTTTCACTTAAACTGTTATAAAATAACTGTAAACAACTGTGCAGATTTGAAGATTTGAGACTACAAACTCGGGACGAAAAAATATGTAGTTAGTGGTCAATTTGTAGTCAGTGGATTTAGTTTGTAGTTAGAGTTAATTTGTAGTCTCATTTTTCCCAAAAGTAGGTAGTTAGTAGTCTTTTAGTTTGTAGTTAGTAGTCACTACAAACTAGGTCTACTTCTACCAAATACATTGGTTTAGTGCAAATTGAACAACTGGTATGGACCGAAACCACCTTTATCCAATCAGTATATTTTGAAGTAATGATCCGATTAAGTTCAAATTCTGAATATGTCTATTAAACCGACTGAGTAAACAATAGAAAAGGAGAAATGTTAAATAATCATTGAATTTTTGCGTTCTGCATGAAATTTACAGATGAGTCGGCAACTGTATCACACATAAGTCATTCTCAAAATGGCGCTCTTCAGAAGGAGACACCTAAATGCAGATGTGAAAACAGTAGGAAATGGTCTGTTTGACTATCAGGCATGAAAGAAAACGTCATTCTGCAATTCGTTTTATGCATATAACCAAACAAACTAATCCTAAGGCATTTATTTTGAGAAAAAGTAAAATAGATGATCGATTTTTGAGCATTCAGACGGCCAAAGTGGCCTGTCTATCCCATCAAATCCCTAGTTATCTTTATACCATTCGAAAGAGGACGAAATCTGGCGAATCTTTTAAGCCATTCAAACAACTTTTCCTACGGCAAAATTTGAGCTTTTTTCGCTTCAAATATTTCAGAGCTCGAAAAATGGAATTGTCAATGTTAAGCAAAAAAATGGATGTGACCACGAGATTCAGCGCGTATTTTTACATTTGTTTCAGTATTTAAATTTTAAGTTTAGCAACATTGAGTTTTGTCATACTCTGGAAGGTACAGGGTTCCATATCAGACGAAAGCACTACCTGAGGACTTATATAACGATTAGCCTGAAGGGCTTGGAACAAGATCGAGCTTGATACTATGAGAAGAAGAACGGTTTTCATACTTGACTGGATAAGTTAGGGGCCGTCGATAAAACTACAACAGTAAAAAATCAAAATTTTTGACCCCCACCCCCATACATGTAACAGGTCATCCGCCGATGGGGGGGAGGGGGGTTGGGGGGGGGGGTCTGGCGCCGGCCGGGGGGGGGGGTCTGAGCCAAAATTTTGGGGGAGGGGGGGGTGGGCACTAAAAAACGCTCAAAAATCGAAAAAATCGCAATTTTTCGGCTAAAAATTGCCAAAAATCGCTAATTTGGGCTGAAATACAGCTAAAAAGTGCTGTTTTGCAGGCGATTTTGGCAATTTTTGTGTGTGAAATTGTAAAAAATTGCAAAAATTTGCTCGAAAATTTACTTGCCAGAAAAATCGGAGGGGGGGTCGGTGAAATCGTCTCGGGGGGGGGGGGGGTCCCCAACCGGGGGGGTCTGGCATAATTCGGGTTGGGGGCAGAAACCCCCAGACCCCCCTGTTACATGTATGCCCACCCCCCTCACGACGTTTTTCGACGTTTTCAGAACAACCCCCCTAAAAAACTACAGCGTTTTTGGCTGACACTCCCCTCCGACTAATCGAGATGACACTGCAGAAGCTGTGAAGCTGTGAAGGAACTTTTTGATAGGGAACTACCATTTTGGCAGTTGGAAACATGAACTGACTGGAGTCTTCCTAGTAGTTGTGGACAAAAGCTTCCTAGGCACCTAAAAAACGTCGGCGCTTTCGACACCAACCCCCACCACCCCTGCGACGTTTTCCGACATTCAACAGACCACCCCCACCCCACCTCTCTGAACGTTTTGGTTTATGGACGGCCCCTTACTTTAGGCTATTATCGTATAGTGCTGTTTATAGTACCCCCTATTCATAGTACCCGGGGTACTATAAATGGAGACAGATTTATATTCTGAAATAAGCTGTTATAAATACAAAACGTGCGAAAAATTCAGTATTTTTGGTGGTAAACTTTGTTTGTATGAAGAAAAACAGTAGATAATGCAATCACAGAGGTTCTGATGTATGTATTGAAGGAGTTTCGTTGTATATAACACCCACTCATCTAACCTCTTTGTCACTGTTTGTTTGTGTAGTAGCAATAAGCTCTTCATTTTGGTACCGAGACCAGGGATTGTTTTGTTGTATTGTTCATTATGCCAAAGTCGAAACCCGCTCAATCTCACGACTCGCCGCCAGCTGCATAAGGCCGTTTCTGTCTCTTGTTCCTGTTCTACTTCAGCTACTTCGGCACACCTCTGAGATGCTCCAGATGTCTCAACCGACGCCTCTCCCTTCCGCCTCTCATGTACACAACCTCACCGAAACTCCCATCCAACAACCTTCACTCATACAAGGGGGCCTTCAAAAATGACGTCATCGGTTAGGGGGGAGGGGGGTTTGCCAAATGATGACAATCGATGACAAGGGGGAGGGGGGGTTCGGCCAATGATGATGTCACTTTTGTCTTATAGGGGAATTTTGAGAAATTAGCCTTTAAAAACGCATTTGAAAGCATTCATAGCTTAAAATTAACAGTTTTAGTAGTATGAGGAGGCCTGGTTGGGATCCTGACCAACAAGGGCGAGAAAATTTTGAGAAATCAACTTTCAAAAACGCATTTAAAACGCATTCTGGTCATCATTAGAGCCCTGCACAGGCCGCCCGGCAGAGAATTTTGGCTGGGTTGTTCCAGTTGGAGCCTGCCAGGGATGGATTGGGTAATTTTTTTAAAATCTAGGATCTACTTTAGCCAAAACAAGTTTTTCTTTAAATCTGTTTTTTGTTTAGGTTTGTTGCGTCATTAGAAATGTTTGCTTTGTATGTACTGTACTGTACTGTACACAGTTCTCGCACAAGTGATTTTGCAAGGTTTTTCGGCGAGTTTAGCTCTCCCGGAACCGAGCCAGGCCGTGAAAAGAGGCACCATGCGCAGGGCTCTATTTGGACACCTTTAGTAAAGAATATTTTGTTTCCTCTTATTTTTGACAGGTTTTTTCTTTCTAATTCCACCAAAAAAGGTGTACCTACTGTATGTACCTACACTACACTTACCTTACTTGGATACGTTACTATTTTCAATACATGTAGTTCATATTTATTAACTGTGTAGCTGGGTTTTTTCACTGAATTGAAATAAATTAGTAGATTTTCGAATTTTTTTCTTTGATGTTCTTAAAAATAACGAAAAATCTTCTAAAAACAAGCTGTTTCTAAATACGGGAAAAACTAGAAGAAGTTAGAAGAATAACTAGAAGAATGCAAGAGCTATTGTCCCAAATTTTCTCATTTGAATGCAGGAATTTTTGCAAATTCGGGGGGGGGGGGGGTTGGAAAAAAGTGACGTCATTTTTTCGCTTTTAGAGGGGGGTTTGGAAAATGATGACAACTGATGACAAGGGGGAGGGGGAGTCGAAAAATGGGCAAAAATCGATGACGTCATTTTTGAACGCCTCCCAAGTACTTCTACAACAACAACAACAACAACAACAACAAAAATGACTGAACAAATTCTTTGGATAAACGATATGATGTCGATGTCATTTATTTAGATTTTGCTAAAGCATTTGACTCGGTTTCACACCAAAAGTTATTGTTTAAACTGGAGCATTATGGGGTATATGGAAAACTTTTACAATGGATTAAATCCTTTTTAATTGTCACTGCACGAGAAAGTGGGCCATTTTGCGGGCCATGAGGAAGCAAAGAATTGAATGAGATTGTTGAAAATTTACATGTAGATGTAGTTTTGATAGAAAAGAACGAATTTGAAGTCCGTTTTGCCCTAGCTCTCTTTCTTCGTCTGATATAGAACCCAGTACCTTCCAGAGTATGACAAAACGGCCATTTTTGGCGATTTTCAGATTTCTGGGGGGGGGATTGGAATAACTCTGGACCAACTCAGCCGATCAGGCTGAAATTCACATATGTGGTGTAAAATTTAGTTTTACGTCGATTGAGACACATAAGAACCCTGAAAAATTGACCCTGATACCGCAATCCCGATTTTTTCAACTTTAGGTCATTTGATTTTTTTTTCTGCTGGTATGTAGAAGCTTAACCCCTCCACTGTAGTTAAAAATGTACTTTACAGTGTTTTGAATCGATTTCAGTCCATTCTGAAGCCATTCGGATACTGTAGATTGTGGTCCTGGCACGAAAACTGCATTTTGTCAGTTTACATACTTTCTGCTTTAAGGAAATGCTGGAGGGAGTAGGAACTAAGGGTTTTCGCGGTCAAGGAACCCATTTCTAACATCGCCGTAATCACTGGGTTACTGTATCTTGAGGTCCCGACACGAAAATTGTTAATTTGCGTTTATGCATGCCTGGTGCAAGGAAACGCTCGAAAAAGAAGGCAACAAAGGTTTTCAGGGGTGGGGAATCTATTTCTGACATAACCATCATTGCTGGGTTACTGTATTTTGAGGTCCCGACGAGAAAATTGTTATTTTTTTGCTATTTGGGTGTTCCTGTTGCAGGGGAAAGCTGGATAAAGTAGGTAATCAAACTTATGAGTATGTACATTCGTTCCAGAACCACAATATACAGTAATCCAGTAACATTCGCTATGCCCTGAATGAATTCGCTGATGCCGAAAAGCTTTCGTGCTTGTCAATTCATCGTTTTCTTGCAACATGAACGCCCAAATAGCAAAAAAATATCAATTTTCTCGTCGGGACCTCAAAATACAGTAACCCAGCAATGATGGTTATGTCAGAAATAGATTCCCCACCCCTGAAAACCTTTATTGCCTTCTTTTTAGAGCGTTTCCTTGCACCAGGCATGCATAAACACAAAATGACAATTTTCGTGTCGGGACCTCAAGATACAGTAACCCAGTGATTACGGCGATGTCAGAAATGGGTTCCTTGACCGCGAAAACCCTTAGTTCCTACTCCCTCCAGCATTTCCAAGTATGTAAACTGACAAAATGCAGTTTTCGTGCCAGGACCACAATCTACAGTATCCGAATGGCTTCAGAATGGACTGAAATCGATTCAAAACACTGTAAAGTACATTTTTAACTACAGTGGAGGGGTTAAGCTTCTACATACCAGCAGAAAAAAATCAAATGACCTAAAGTTGAAAAAATCGGGATTACGGTATCAGGGTCAATTTTTCAGGGTTCTTATGTGTCTCAATCGACGTAAAACTAAATTTTACATCACATATGTGAATTTCAGCCTGATTGGCTGAGTTGGTCCAGAGTTATTCCAATCCCCCCCCCCCAGAAATCTGAAAATCGCCAAAAATGGCCATTTTTTGCATTTTCGGCCAACTTTGATGGTGTATAACTCTGGAACCGTTCCACCTAGAAGAAATATGAATACATTTTTGAAATCCCCGAGGTCTGTAGATTATAATTCACTGAAAAACTCGCGTCCATCCCAACTATAGGAAAAGCTGATTTTTTTCCGTTGCGCAGATTAGCATTACCATGGCGCGTTGCGCAGATTAGGTTGCACCAGAGTACCGAGCTCGAGCCACTCTACAACTTTGGTTATGAGGCAAAAAGCGCTCCGATGCACCCATAAGGAGTTATTCGCAAAAAACCGCCAATCCGCTCTTTTTTGGCAAGGACTTTAGTTACCTAGATAAAAAGTGCACCACACTGTTCAGCAGTAGTAGGAATCCGTTTTATTATGCAGTGCATCGGAATAACAAAAATCTCTCTTGTTCACTGTTTTGACTTTGAGGACAAATATCTCAGGAACCAATCAGAGTACAACAATAACAATTCTGGCAATCGTTTAAGAATTTATTTGTCTTTCATATAAATAAGAATGCATTGAAATTGGTTAACATTTGCGGTTGCTACAGCGAAAAATCTGCGGGGTTAATTTTTTTTGGCGGACCCTGTAATGGCAGACCGATTAGTGCTTACGTTACGTACTTGAGTGTAGTGACCGTAATATTGGTAACCAGTTCCCCTGAATTTCTGCCAACAACCGCCGACAAAGGGCAATTTGCATAATTGATGGTAGATTTCAATTTCAGCCCACCACTCATCAATTAAAGCTTCTACCGCTGCCTCTGCGTTTCTTGAACCTGTTTGGTATCCTTTGTTCTCTCCAACATTATTTGGTCGTTTTGGATCTAAATTTAACTCCTCTGTTACAATAGTAAAAAATAGGTGCAATCTAAAATATTCCATTGTGTCCTTTCTTGCATTTCTGCGCAAACCGTTGTGCCCCTTGTTCTAGACTCGAATCCCATCTCTAGAAAATAGTAAAAATGAGGCTTGAAGCTAAAAAAATCGTCAAACCAACCAGTTTCATCATGTTTGCGCCTTTCGGGTTGGAACCCGAGATGTAATCAGTTTGTTTGGCATTACCAGAGGCTTGAAATTGACGCAGTTGATTGTGTTTCTTTACTATGAAGTCGCGCAATTCAGGCGTAATTTGAGATTTGCAAGATAGGCTTCCGATAATTAATAGAAAAATCGTCGATCTAATAATTACTGAGGACAGCATTCTAGGGCTATGACGACACTGAGACACTTAACGCCGTTTATGGCACCGGTACCTTATATGGTATCACCACCCCCAACATAGGGGTAACATTTTTGGTGCCACTAGCCTAGGTACCGTGCGAGTACCATAAGCTCGTTAAGTGTCAGACTGTATGAGGTATGAAACCGGTTGAAACTTGTGACAATAAAGTTTATGAGAAGTGCTGAAATTTTATGAGTTTAGATTTGCCCATTTTTACGAGCGCCCAACTATATACGTCAGAAAAAAATTGAGTGGCAAATTACGTATTAAACCTGACAACTGGGCACGGAAATGCGGGCCGAGCCAATGAATGGCAGTTCTAATAGTCTAAGCCATTCTTTAGCTATGCAAGTGTCGCCTAACGTACAGCTGCACTTTGAAGTAGCCACCGAAAAGCACCGCTCAGCCATTTTTGAATTCATGCAGGATGTTTTCCGAGTTCAAGAACCGATCACTAGAAGCCGAGGTGCGTAGTATGCAAATTTTCTTATCTAGAAACTACACTGCGAACTGGTGTTGGGTATTGGGGTGTTTCCAGGTATTGAGTATTTGGGGTTTTTGTCCTACCGGAGTTTTCCACTTATAAGACCATGGTCTTATAACTGGAAAATGTTATTTCACTGCAAAAAATGGATTTTTCGCCAATAGTTGAATTTGTTTTTCACCTAGATGGCTGTTCCAGACATGCCTGACCAGTTTACGCTTGACTTGTAAAACTTTACTTGAAATTACAAAAAGAAAGGTTGTGTTGATGCATAGCAGGTACTGCATTGCGTTAAAAACAAAAATCAGAATCATGTTTTATCTATATTATATGCTTCTGCCTTTGTTTTCTCACGATGGACAGCTTTTGTTCACTTTAAAAACAGTTAATTGTGTGCTAAAATCGGTCAATTAAACTAAGACCATGGTCTTTTAACTGGATAATGGGTGTCTATTAGGGTTCCGACGATATATCGATATCGATATCGAAAAATCGATATATCGACCCTTTTTCCAATATCGATATCGATATCGATATCGCGATATTTCGCATCGATATTTTCGATATTTTTGTGGCCGGAAAAGAAGGAAAAAACAAAACTGACACCAAGTTTATTTCTCTGGAACAGCAAAACATTTTTTCCTGCACAACTAAAAATCGATGGTCTAGTCAAAACCTAACAGTGGCATGATAGCTCTCAGAAACATCAATTTCTCGGCATTCTCAGCTTTTAGACAGCAACGCTTAGGCTCTTAAACGTTGCCTGCAGGAACAGTGAAGAGCTGCTCACTCCGCAGACTTGAAGCAGGAGGGCAGAAGCAGACATGGACTAGCATTTTGCCTGAGGGGTGACAAATTTTCAAATCCTGAGGGGGTACCACCGCCGGGCTGATGGATGGTTGAAAAGGAAGGAAAGTTGGTAAGGAAAAAAGTCAGATTTTACTAAAGTCAAGCTTTTTGGCTTATTTATCATTAAAATAAGTTCAACTACGCTATTCTGTCTGAGCTCATTTATGCCTAATGAGGGGGGGCATCGGCCAGAGAGGTCAACCTTTCATTGAAGGGTTTCAGAAGGGCCACTACCTTTTCTGCAATTCCCTACTTAATTGATATCAGATCGCTGATTGCATCAGTGCTTGACTGATAAGCAGTGAGAGCAGTTTGCTCTTTTAATTTTTCACATTTTCTTGCATAACTATAAATATCGATATCGATATCGATCGATATTGAGCTGAAAATATCGATATCGATATCGATATCGAATATCGACAAGTTTTGATATCGTCGGAACACTAGTGTCTATGAACCAAGTTTTCTGGCCACCTATTTGAAGACCATGGTCTTATAACTGGAAACAAAAACCTATTTAAAGACCATGGTCTTCTAACTATGGTGGTCTTATAAGCGGAAATCTCCGGTAATTGGCGTCCTAAACTACGTAATTGTAATTCACACAGGTAAAAATCAAGAAAAATGGATGTTGACTTGAAAAAGTGATCTGAAAAAATCGAAAAAATTGATCGATGATTGGGTTTAGAGACGGTTTTACGTTAATCAGCTAATGGTTAGTAGAATTTCCACCACATAATTTTAGTACTAGAATTATGATTTTGGTAAGGCCTTTTCATTTTAGTACTAACTTATTGGCTATATTTATAACACTTTTCAAATGCGTCAAAATATATTCCCAATGCTTTCTGCATGTTTTGATTCTAAAAAGCTCAAAGAAAGGTGGATTGAGCATAATTTCCAAAGGCTTCTATGACATTATCACAGCAAACTACCACTACTGTACCAAATTCATACCAAAATCATACCAACCAAATTCAAACTGAATTAGCTAGTATATTATACCATACCATATCAAATTCAAAGTTTGAATTTGGTAGGCATCCCTGGCACAATAACCTACTGTAGCTTTAGGGACAACTCGCCAGGACGCGCAAGAATTTTTCGTCGATTTAACCAACGACGGACTAAAGTCGGGTCCGGTTTCGTACTTGGTCTTCGATTCTGCCGGACTCTTGATCGGCTACTGCCTAAACGAAATCGCCGAGGTTCCCGAGTCGGGCGATCCGGGAGAGCCGCCGATCTACCCCAGCGAAAACGCCACCAAAATCGCGCAATTCTGCTACGATCTTTCCATCGATTTGTACCGACTAATAGCTGGATCGAAACGAATCATGAAAATCGGCGTCATTTGCGTACACCCGGCTTATATGCTAAAAGGAATCGGTTCAAAGTTATTGCAATTGAGCATTGAAATGGCTAAAAGTCGCTGCTGTGAATATATAGCTACCACTGCAACGGCGCTGAAAAGTCAGAAGCTGTTTGAAAAGCACAATTTCGACACTTTATTCCAATTAGATTATTGCAATTATAGAAAAGACAACGAAGTAGTTTTTACGTATTTGCACGATGGCGCTGTGTGCGGTAAGCTTATGCTGCTTAAGCTTCCATAGTCTCTGTGTGTTAGCTTTAGCGCAAATATCGATCCAGTCTGTCTCTATAGTGCTCTGAATAAAAAGACGTGTGGTTCAGGTACGCAAATCTATTTCGTGGCCGGAAGCAGGCTGCTGCCTAAATTGCAGCGCTTAAAGCAATTTAATGGCTAATTGACCAATCCAACTGGAACCTACGAAGCAAAAAGCTCCGCCGCAAATCAGCTTACACTATGGCCGAATCTACCAACAATTTTCGAATCGAGCTGGCCACCCAGAACGACCGGGAAAAGATCGTCGAGTTTTTGCTGGACGTTTTTCGAGTTCAGGAACCGATGTGTCGCAGTCGTGGTATTATAGAAAATGTGACAAATTCGAACAGATTTGCGACTAAACTTTAGCTGTAACGCGCGAAGAAGTTGGTACGCATTTTCGAGATCTAGCTAATGATGGCCTGAAATCGGACGTTTCCTTTGTTGTCTTCGATTCCAGCGGACTAATGGTTGCCTGCTGCTTGAATGAGGTTCTGTTCGATTTTGTGCTATTTTGTCCTATTATTTTATTGATTTTTTATAGATTGCTTTTCCCCAGAACATTCAGTCGGAACTACAACCTCAGTACCAATCGGATAACGTAAATGCTCTAGTAGGCGTTTGTATCTAAGAAAATGGGTAGGCCAATTATAATAGAAAAAGATTTAGGTAAATTTCGTTCACAGTCTATGGCTGAATTTTTGCGAAAAAGCGCCGGACGTTCGCAAATTCCTCAAGCTGGGCATTATCTGTGTCCACCCTTGCCTCGTGCGTCAGGGAATCGCCACGAAATTGATGCAATTATCGATTGATGTGGCTCGTAGCAAAATGTGTGACAGTGTGGCGCTGACGGCAACTGCGATGCGCAGCCAAAAACTGTTCGAAAAGCACGGCTTTGAAACTTTGGCTGAGAAAAAGTTTGAGGAACTGATTTTACACGATGGAGCCACTCATGGAAAACTGATGCTGCTTAGACTCTAAGTTGGGTAGTACGTCCGTATCTTTAAAATTTGACTGTGCAGTGCTGTTTGGTTGTAAAGAATGTCAAGATGATGATACGGATAAGATTTTTATCAGACACTCGTGTTTCCTACCATCGCTAGGATGTCTAATACTGGCAAGGCTGCTATTTTGGGCGCTTTTCAAGGAGGTCCCAAAGACCAGGAGAAATATTTTGATAATTGGGCGGCAACATACGATGAAGATGTGGTAGGAGAATATAGTGGCGGTGAGCAATGTGGTCCGATTTTGCTAAAACACCTCAAACCAAACGACAAAATTTTGTTTGTTGGAGCTGGAACAGGTTTGTTACTTTGTTTGCTCAGTCGGTCGGTCGGTCGGTCGGTCGGTCGGTCGGTCGGTCGGTCGGTCGGTCGGTCGGTCGGTCGGTCGGTCGGTCGGTCGGTCGGTCGGTCGGTCGGTCGGTCGGTCGGTCGGTCGGTCGGTCGGTCGGTCGGTCGGTCGGTCGGTCTAGGATTATTGCATCCAATCATTATCATTAACTTATAGGTACTGAAGCCACTCACTTAGCTGAGAGAGGATTCCATCATCTCACTGCATTAGATGCTTCCTCAAAGATGCTTGAAAAAGCTAATCAAAGGGGGATTTTTGAACGAATAATTCATGAGGTTCTAGAACCAGGTACTACTCAGAGCACTCGCCGAGGTTGAGCTATATGCAAATATTTGCAGATAAGAGAAGTTCGCTAGCAACTGGCGAGTTTGATGCGATGGTATGCGTGGGCGTATTTTATCCTGGAGCGTTGGATGCTCGCTATCTTGAGGTAAGAAATTAATCAGTGAATCAGTTCAAAAGTGCATACCAGTTTCTGAACAGGAGATAATCCGCCCAGTATGCAGGGGTGGTAAATCGATAATTGGTGTTCGGGAAGCGTTTTACAAACCGTCTCCAGATTGGAACTATCCTTACGATTTGGATGCAAAAATGAAAGAACTGCAATTGTCAGGAAAGTGGAAACTGATTGATGAACAGCGCATGAGTGGTTATAGCATGAACAACATGATAGGGTTGTACAGAGTGCATGAGATACTTTGATTAACCTTGTCAGTCATTTATGTATAGATTGTAGCTCAGCAGCAAACCAATAGACCTTGCATATGTGAATGGTTGGTTGATTAATATGTTCTTCTTCGGTTCAGTTTGGTTTGGTTTGGTTTGGTTTTGGTTTGGTTTGGTTTGGTTTGGTTTGGTTCGGTTCGGTTCGGTTCGGTTCGGTTCGGTTCGGTTCGGTTCGGTTCGGTTCGGTTTGGTCGGTTCGGTTCGATTTGGTTCGGTTCGGTTCGCTTTGGTTCTGTTCTGTTCCGTTCCACTCCGTTCCGTTCCGTTCCGTTCCATTCCGTTCCGTTCCGTTCCGTTCCGTTCTGTTCTGTTCTGTTCTGTTCTGTTCTGTTCTGTTCTGTTCTGTTCTGTTCTGTTCTGTTCCGTTCCGTTCCATTCCGTTCCGTTCCGTTCCGTTCCGTTCCGTTCCATTCGGTTCCATTCCATTCCGTTCCGTTTTGTTCTGTTCTGTTCTGTTCTGTTAGAGGAGAGGAGAGGAGAGGAGAGGAGAGGAGAGGAGAGGAGAGGAGAGGAGAGGAGAGGAGAGGAGAGGAGAGGAGAGGAGAGGAGAGGAGAGGAGAGGAGAGGAGAGGAGAGGAGAGGAGAGGAGAGGAGAGGAGAGGAGAGGAGAGGAGACATGAATTCTGTTTGAGGATTTGGTTTCTGTTTTTGTTACGTGAAGTGTGGGGTTTTATATTTTCAGTCTTGCTAGGTATGATGGCCTACAACATTTTCAACATCTACTGTACTTGTAGTGTGCTGTAAATAAAACTGTCTGTGTTTGTTCAGTGAGTCATACTGGTGCTCTAGCACAAACTTCACTAAACCGCACAAGCTGATGACCGATTGGTTTTAGGTGCAGTCCTAATTAGCTTAATTGGGCCAGCTGTATTCAAATATATAGAAATATTTGAATATTGGCCATACCTATAGAAAATGTTGTAGGGTTTGGTTTGGTTTGGTTTGGTTCGGTTCAGTTCGGTTTGGTTTGGTTCAGTTCGGTTCAGTTTGGTTCGGTTTGGTTCGGTTCGGTTCGGTTCGGTTCGGTTCGGTTCGGTTCGGTTCGGTTCAGTTCGGTTCGGTTCGGTTCGGTTCGCTTTGGTTCTGTTCTGTTCTGTTCTGTTCTGTTCTGTTCTGTTCTGTTCTGTTCTGTTCTGTTCTGTTCCGTTCCGTTCCGTTCTGTTCCGTTCCGTTCCGTTCCGTTCCGTTCCATTCTGTTCTGTTCTGTTTCTGTTCCGTTCCGTTCCGTTCCGTTCCGTTCCATTCCGTTCCGTTCCATTCCATTCCGTTCCGTTCCGTTCCGTTTCTGTTCCGTTCCGTTCCGTTCCGTTCTGTTCTGTTCTGTTCTGTTCTGTTCTGTTCTGTTCTGTTCTGAAACTCTTCTCAGAACTCAGCTGTACAGTAGGTTAAGTCAAGTTTAAGGGCCGGGGTATGGCTGGGTACAAGTAAACACGCAACGAAAATGGTGTCTGACAGTCTGTGAAAACACTAGCATAAACCAAGGGTTACAATAAGCTATGAAATCCGTTCCAATCATGTACAATGCTGCTAGTTCAGGTGTAATAACAGGTGAAATTATGATCAAGAAAAGAAAGCCAAGATAGAACGCGTTCGCAACCAGCAAACAGGAACCGAATGCAGCCAATTTGCGATCAGCATTTGTCTTCTGATCTTGCTCTAATACGTGCCTCACTTGCTTCTTGTGTTGTCGCAACTTGCAAAATATCTTCACGTAGACCAGGAGCGTTGTAGTCAGTGAGAATTGAAACCCAAACAAGATCCACGAAATGAGATCCTGAAATTTTTTGCTTACCAGAACTGTGAACGCAAATGCAATGCAAAATGGAAGCTGGTATTGTACTTTGACTGCTGGATGATGGTACGTAGGTGGATCACAGGGAAAACGACTTTGTTGACACGGTTGACACGGTCCGTATACACGTGTTTGCGGAGCGTGTCAACCGTGTCTTGTGAGCGTGTTAACCGTGTCATGTCATCGTGTCAACCGTGTCTTGTGAGCGTGTTAACCGTGTCACGTCATCGTGTTTACATATCGTAAACACGCCCTTGGGTAGGCCGTGTTAACGGACCGTGTATACATATCGTTGACACGTGTATACGGACCGTGTATACATATCGATATCACGTGTTTAGCTCACCGGCTCCAATCACTTGCCTGGCACCGTGGCTATTATTATTGATCCTATGCTCTCTATTGTACTGTTTTCTTCTTTTAATTCCAAACATTTGCTCATCAAGCTATTAAAACGCCTTTATCACTGAAATGCTATACAACAGTTCAGATTATTTTTCACTGATGGTAGTCGGCAGGTCGTATTTAAACTACGGCACACATAGAAACATTTCTCTTAGCCCAAATTATTTATAGAAACGATTTTCACCCAAGTCAAACTAAAAATCATTTCAGAAAATTGCTAAAATTATATATCCCATTGCTTTTGATGATTTTTCCAGCCTCTGACCTTGCAAATGCTTGAGAGCCGGGCTCTGACTTATAAATATGCAATATACACTGCTTCTCATGCAATAGAATCCCGCGGCGTTCTCCTCTAAAATTGCAGTAGCCACATGTCTTTGTGCGCACAAAACGTTGGCTCGCGGCAGAAGTATGGAAAATTTTCGTTTTCACGGACTTCCACCCAGACTTAATTGGCGAAATAAAACCTGATCGGTTAAGGCAGACTGAAGTATGGCCATAAAGATTCCTCCTCTCAACCGCCTTCCCACAGTGTCCACATGTTTTATAATTCGAGTTCATGTCTGCGAGGCCAGCAACAAACACACGGGTCTAAAGCATGCATGAGGAGGAATAAGCGATAGAAACCTGTATGAAATATGGAGCCGGTGACACGGTTAGTTCGTTGCGTTGACACGGTTAGCACGGTGCGTTAACACGATATGAAAACACGTTATGTATACACGTGTTAACGCATCGTGTTTACGGTGTCAACACTGAGACGCACTCCAGCGTGTATACATATCGTTGACACGGTTTACACGGTGTGCATACACGATGCGTTGACACGTGTATACGTATCGTGTTAACGGTGTCAACAAAGTTGTTTCCCCTGTGGATAGATTGTTCCAGTCACATTGTTAATTGGGTAGTAGATACCGCTGTAAAACGTGTGCAGTATGGTGACTGGAATTGGCAGCAAAATCTGGCAACCCAAGACAAGAACCAGAGTTTTCTTTGTCCAGACCTAAAAAGTAAGGTCACGAAACCTTGTTAATCATTTGTTCGGTTATTTGCGCGCAGTGTGCCCACCTGTTGATGAATATGATCATGACAAATAGCTGTGAATCTATTAACAGCCATTGTAAGCATGCCCACTTGTTGACCGATGCTTGCTTGCATAGCCAGTACAGCAAAGAGAGACACAGTGGCTCTGGGAAAAGCCTTCACCAGCACATCCATGCCAAACCAGCCTATCATGGGAAACTTGAGCATTATCAACGAATTACATGGCATTCCCAAATCTTGAAAGCCAGTCATGATACACAATATAAAGAATGGCGAGTTGAAGTCATCGCACTTTCTGTAACGGATCAGGATGTATAAAAAGGCTATGTAGATTGGTAGGGACAGAACAGATGGCACGCACAGCGCCTGAATGAACATGATTTGACCGACTGCGAAGCTAAAAGATTAATTACGGCTGTTTGTTATTAGTTGAATTACGGAATGTTCGGTATATTGGCAAAGACAGAATGCATGGAAAGCACAGTAGCTGAAGAAAGTTGTGTTCAGTTTGAAGATTGATTAATCCCTGAGCAGTTTCGGCTGAATTGATTATATATATTTGAATACAGCTGGCCCAATTAAGCTAATTAGGACTGCACCTAAGACCAATCGGGTCATCAGCTTGTGCGGTTTAGTGAAGTTTGTGCTAGAGCACGAGTCGGACTCACTGAACAAACACAGACAGTTTTATTTACATACAGCACACTACATGTACAGTAAATATAGAAAATGTTGTAGGCCATACCTAGCAAGACTGAAAATATAGAACCCCACACTTCACGTAACAAACGCAAAAACCAAATCCTCAAATAGAATTGTTTTTCCCACCCTACCTGTTGACAATTTCCTTGTTCCCTCGCACTGCACTTCTGATTCCTCCTTGCTCACATACTTTCCTCATGTCTATCTATGCCACATTACAATAACACAATAGTCCTGTTGTTTCAATTATATGAGGAGAAATCAGCTGGTGTAATTAAGAGTTATGAAGATTGAAATCGAACTTTGAACATCAGATGCCTTGCAAAGGACTCAAAAACAGGCACACACGCCATTAAACACTTTTGCCAAACAACTGAGACACGCATTAGCATGAACAGGAACACATTCCCAGTTGGTCAATTAGTGTTTACTTTGCATGTCCGTCTCTCTGTCCGTCCGTCCATCTGTCTGCTCCTCTCCTCTCCTCTCCTCTCCTCTCCTCTCCTCTCCTCTCCTCTCCTCTCCACTCCGCTCCGCTCCGCTCCGCTCCTCTCCTCTCCTCTCCTCTCCTCTCCTCTCCGCTCCGCTCCGCTCCGCTCCGCTCCGCTCCGCTCCGCTCCGCTCCTCTCCTCTCCTCTCCTCTCCTCTCCTCTCCTCTCCTCTCCTCTCCTCTCCTCTCCTCTCCTCTCCTCTCCTCTCTCTGTCTCATTTTACTCGGATGCAGCTTTACCTACAATCGCGGTTGCATACATAGTACAACAAGATCCCAAGTTAGAGAAGTTTATACGATCAACAAAAGCATGCACCAAAAATATCACACTTATACCTTCTGGCCACATCTGCTATCGCAGTTAGTTTGGCTCCTAAACCAACTACATTGTAACTGCTGAGCTGATGATAAAGCAAGGAATTTCTCTGCAGATTTTTCACTACTGCCTTGATCTTCAGGGTCAACTGTTCCAAGGAAAGCAACTGAATTTTGGGCTCAGATTTGATGTTTCTCGATTGCAAAGCGGTGACTGTGACAAAATTAAACACTTCTTTTACAGCAGCTGTCGTTTGTGCCAGAATTTTCATCTCAGCTCTTAGCTCCTTCTCTCGGCGTTTTTCCACCAGCCTTTTCAGCCTAGCCCGTTCTTCGGCTAATCTCCTCACATTCTCTCTAGCTGCGTGCAACTGACGTCTAGCCGAGCTGAGGTCGCTGCTATAAACGTCTCTGATCCTCATCAGCGCCCTCACTCTCGCCGTGGTATTTCGGATCCAGTCGCATATTCCTTTAAAGATGCCCCACCTTCTGCATTTCCTTTTCTGCCTACTGATTTCGCGATCGGTTCTGTTGACCGCCTGTTGTCTTTTGCCAACATTCTTCTGTTCCCGTCGGACCAGACGATCCATGCCGGCCAGATTTGCAGAGACCCTTTGCATTTCCTGCTGAAGCTTGGCATTACTGACTACTATTTTCTGAAGAAGTGATTCAGTCTGCTTCAGATGAGAGTTGGTGATGTTTTTGGTGTTCAGGTAGGCTTGCATGCTGCGGCTTATGGAGCTTTTGAGCAGCGGCTGATTTTGTTTAATGCTTTTAAAGGTGTTTTTGGTCATCTGCAGTCTGTTCAGGAAAGAGATGAATGCAGTGGTGCCGATTCTGAACTGATTGTCCACTTCGTGTGGTAGCGGATGCTTGGGACCTGAAGATCTTGGAGAAATTAACGAATTTTGCTAGTTTGTTTTGTTTTGTTTTGTTTTGTTTTGTTTTTTGTTTGTTTGTTTTTTGTTGTTTTGTTTTGTTTTGTTTTGTTTTGTTTTGTTTTGTTTTTTTTTGTTTTTTTTGTTTGTCTGTTTGTTTTGTGTTTGTTTTTATTCTGTTTTTCAGTTTCGATCATCAGATCCATCTTGACAGTACTGTTGCTAAGTAAATTATAAGTATAATTTTAATTAATTTCTTTAGAAATTTATTAATACAAGTAAATTGTTTGGTAAGTAAATTATAATTAAATTATATTTCAAACCAATTTACTCAGCAACAGTACTCAACAGTCAAGCAAATCCATCACAGTGGTACTGTAAAACCACTCTTTGTCCATTTGCACATCCGAAATTATTGCTGTTGTGACTAGACCTAATTAAAAATAACTGCGAACTAGCTTGCTTTCGTTTTTATAAAATTTGTGTCATTCTATTTTTAGAAACATACCAAATGATTAGCTTTGGACTGGCATTAAACATAGATTCCGTATTTCCAGAAATGTCTATTACAAATAGCGATTTTTTTACAGAATAGAACAATTAACAAGTTTCCGGTTCCTACTTTTGCAAAGCATTACTATGACTGACTGTTCAATTGGCTAAAATTCGTGGTAGTATCGAAATTCTAACGTTTGGCAAACTAGACTACATATTTTTGAACCTGAATTTGACAACTACAAACTAAAATTCTTTGAGGAAAAAGGTCTAGTTGTGTGTGACCTAAAGACCAGGGGCCGGTTGCATAAAAGTGGCTAACTGTTAGACTAGTCTAAGGGCTAAAGACTGGTCTAAATGCCGATAGACTGGTCTATCTAAAGACCAAGCTAAAGCCGCGTTGCATAAACGTACCGTTAGACTAGGCTTTTGTAACGTATTTAGACTAGTCTAACAGCTGTTTAACAGCTGCATTTTTTAAGAAAACCGAATATCAGCTATCAATTAGAAGGATTACAAACTAAAAAACCATTTGCCAGTCAGAGACTAATTGCCGAACATGTGAACAAAAAACAAATTTCTAAAATCGTCACTCGTTGTAGCCAAGACTGGTACTTCAAAGATCGTTGGTACATGCAATAAAGTACTGCCGGTACAATGTATGTCGGTCGGTAGAATTTACAACAAAATCGGCAGGATTGCACCTTTTCTTTCTATTGGCCCTGTGCTGGCGTACTTTCTATGTGTATGTGGTGCAGTCAGGCGGTTTTTAGTGTACATACGCAAAGAGAAGGCTAGTAATCGTCCAACTGCATTGCCGAACCAGCTATCAGTAAATGGATGATTTTGAGCAGGGATACATACTGAAAAAGATAGCTGCAGTTCCAATCGATCCAGCAGTTTCCAAATTGGTACAGCATTTTTTACAGTCAATAAACAAGCACATGGCAGAAAGTTTTTTGCCAAATGTGGTAATACTTAACCATCATAAAATAGATGTACGATCAAGAGAATGTTGTGTGAGGTAAGCTGCACTGTTCTAGTGTTTCACACTGACAGTTAATTTATAAATACGTACTTGAGTGACAGCTGCTTATTTTGGTTGGTCTAAGTCAGTTAGACACCTCCGGCGGAGTCCAACCAGTTAGACCAGTCTTTGGTCTAACTGCGGAATCCGCTGACTTTTCTGCAACCGGCTAACCGAAAGTCGGTCTAATCAGTTAGACTTTGGCCACATTTAGACTAGTCTAACACTTAGACAGACACCTTTATGCAACCGGCCCCAGATGTTCAGGGTTATGCAAATTTCATAGTAACTGACATCCAAACCCGTATCGTTCGTCGCTGGCATCCTTGCAGTCTGGACATCCATCGCAGACCAAACCCCAACTCAGCGGGAACTCTTTATTTCCGTTGTCACAGCCAAACGTAATGATTGGCATAGGTGGACCTGTTAATCAGAAGTCATGTTGATCTGCATAGAAGAAGAACAAAAATTTGCATACAATTGTCATGTTCATCGCTCTTATCTTCACAGTCCGGCTGGCCGTCGCATTCCCAGAGAACTGGAATTGATTTTTCGTTAGAACAAATGAATTCTAAAACCAACAATGTAAGTATTTGATTATGACTAAGAGTAAAAAATTATGGTTACCTTGGTTTCCACACAACTCGTCGCTACCATCGAAACACTGTTCGACACCGTCGCACTTCCAAACTGCAGCAATTTGTTGAATACCGTCTGCACAAGTGAAGATCTCTAAATTTTTGTACTCTTATTACGATGGCATTTATATTTCTCTTTGTCGCTACTGTTTGTACAATCCGCAATTCTAATTGCAGTCCGCATCGTTAGCCCGTTTTTAATTTCAATTCAATTAATTATATACAGGGTGGGCCAAAAAAACAATCCAGCAGAGTTTTTGCTGTAGCAACCGCAAATCTCAACCGATTTAAATGAATCCTGCTTTAAATAAAAGATAAATAAATTCTTGAAAGATTGATGTACAGCTTATTAAGATAGCCTGCTTAGTTCCTGAGATATTTGTCCTCAAAGTCAAAACAGAGATTTTGGCAACGAACAAGAGTGATAAAGAACAACCCAGCAGATTTTTTACTTTTGCAACCATAAATCTCAACCGATTTGAATGAATCCTTTTTTGAATGAAAGACTGATAAATTCTTCAAAGATTAGTGCAATTTTTATTGAGATTCACAGTTTAGTTCTTGAGATATTTGCCTTCTAAGTCGAAACAGATTTTGGCAAAGAACAAGAGCGATTCCGTTGCATTTCATAATAAAGCAGATTCCTACTGCTGGGGCTAATGATACTTTAGTGTTGAACTAAACCGAGTTTCTGTGTCACCTGTAAAGCTTCCAAGAGCCCTTAGCAGTAGCAGGAATCCGTTTTATTACGAAGTGCAGAATAATAAAAAAATCCCTCTTGTTCACTGCCAAAATCACTGTTTTGATTTTGAGAGCCAATATCTCAGAAACTAAGCAGAGTACATTAATGAAAATTTCAGCAGTCTTTTAAGGATTTATTTATCTTTCATTTAAAAAAGGATTCATTCAAATCGGTTGAGATTTGCGGTTGCTACAGCGAAAAATCTGCTGGGTTGATTTTTTGGCACAGCCTGTATATTTCGCATTGGCTCGGCAGCAGCCTAACCAGGTTGCTCCAAACTTTTTCATTTTCGCAAGTGCTCGGTATGTTAA